>CM039679.1:210349855-210656655 GCA_022537955.1 Schmidtea mediterranea | reverse complement strand
ATGGAAAGAGGTTACCGCAATCCAATCAGAAAATGGAAATTGAAACAATCTTGGCATATCTTAGACTTTATTTTTCCACTGGAAACCCAACAGCTTTTACTAGATTGACAATGCAAACTACAGAATTGTGTTTTAGATTGACTTAATAGCAACCCCTGCTCTATACTATATTTCGTGTTTATGTTCTCAGTTTAAATTTGACTTCAATTTGTTCACATTGTTATAGTTATGATTATCGTCTTTGGTAATAATGTTGTTATTACTTAAATAGATGAAAGTGACCTCATTTACCAAACGAAACCCATTATTTTTCTCACTTACGGGTTTTTGATATTCGATAAAAGTATTTAAATTGTAACTGTCATTGGCTATTCAAAACTAGAATTTACAATCTTTCTTTACCTCACACATTATTCATATTATTCTCTAATGTTTTAAATTGAACTTCTGACATCCTATCATTGTTAGTTGAAACGACCATATTTTGAACAATGGGAACATTATACATTTGGGCATTTTGTTTATTAGAAGAAGATTTAACTTTATTATGAACTTTTATTATTGTATCTAGTTATTTATTTTATGAATTAATTTAATTATATACTTACATCACCCCCTCGTTTAAATGGCTTTAGCCACTCAATGTTTCTTATCAATCGGTTTCCATTTTCAAGCCTTATTTCATAGCTCCTTTCATCCATTTGTTTCACGACTTCTGCTGGTTCAAAATATCTGTCATCTTCTTTGTTATTCGTATTGCTTTTAATTAAAACGCGATTTCCTATTTCAAATTTCGTTTTCTTAATTGAATCAATTTTCTTGCTTCTCTCTGATATATTCAATAACCATTCTTTGTAAATACGTTTTCCAAATACTCTTTCACAAGGTGCTTGACCAATCGTTTTTTGGTAGGTAGAGTTTATCATAAACTCAATTTCTGGTAACAACTCAGCCAAGATTTTATAGTTTTTATCCTTTAATGAAATATGAATAGCGTCTCTTGTAAGGACTTGAATAAATTACTTTAATATTATGAACTTTCATTAAATTTTCCATACCTTTACCTTCAAATGATTTCACTCTATCACAGTGTATAACCTCTGCAGCACCATATTTTAATATCCAACTATTTTTTTAAATTGTAACAACGGTATCTTCGCTTTGCGATTTAACGGCATGAAGGGATACATATTTACTATGCTGGTCGATGATTCTGAAAATATATTTCATTCCATATAGTGTTTGTTTCAATGAGCGACAAAAATCAATAAATATAGTTTCAAATAATCTGGATTTCGGGGTTTTACAATTTATTTATTTTGTTGGAGTTGTTGTAACTCTGCACTTCTGACAATTTTCACAACTTTGAATTACATCTTGTATTGTTTGTCTCATATTTCTCTTTTCAAAATTATTTGATACATATTTCTCTACGGTTAATGACTATAGGTTTACCTTAAGTCAAAATTTCATGGGTTAACAAAGTTGTTTTTCTCAAGTCCCATTTGTGTTTCACAAAATTGCAATCATATTTATCCAACAATTTTTTAATATTATTATCTTTCAGTTGATCATTTTTATTTGCATCTACACTTTATACTACCGTGATATCTGTCAATTTATTGATTTCCCTTTTATTATTACTATTAGTGCTTCCAATTTTAACATAATATTAAACGTTTTCAAAAAATCTATTTCTCCAATAACTTTAGGAGACATTTCTTTAGCTACAATAAATTTGACAACTTTCTTTTTCAATATTCCAATAATTTACACTTCCACATTAGTTTTCCCCAATATTTCAATAGGTGATTCATTTGCACATCTTAATTTCACATAACATTTCTCTAAATTTCTAATTCCAAACTTTTGTAGCAAACTTTTATCAATCACACTTATTTTTGCGCCCGTGTCTAATAAACACTGAAACTCATTTTTATTAATAAAAATAGAAACACTGGGTCTCCCATTTAATTTATCTTATTTTATTATTTTATTTTTAAAATTATTATTATCATTAATTATACAAAAATATTCATCGAAATTTAAATTTTCCTCATTATTACATCTTAAATCATCCATTCTCCATTTATCAACACACCAATCACTATGCGCGTTCTAGAACTTTCGCAACTTAAACAAGACTCAATATTTACTATTTTTCTAACTATTAGCGAGCCTTCCTGTTTGAGCCATTTAACGTAAAAGAGGTTTCCAAAAAGCGTTATGTGTTGATGGTTTAATTTCCGCACAATTTTGTTGTACAAAAGTCCGCCATATCGAAACTTTCCACAAAATGGGAGGGAGTGTCGAGAAATTGCAATCACGTTATATCAAAACCACATTACAAGAATGCCACGTAAACGGTGGGATTTATCACACATCGGGTTTTAACAATTCAATTGCAGATTACTAAAAGAACCCAACAAATATTTTTCTCTAAATTTAAATCAATTTTCCGTTTTCTATTATTTATCTGAAATTTTTAATTTTAAAATATTCTTTAAGTAACTTGAAAATTTTCAGCAACCTTCATAACCCATATAACTGTAACTTCAAAAATACATTTTAAAACTTTTATATTAAATTAAAATATTTTATAAGGAATTCTTCGGAGAAAAGTTAGATTTTGGTTATTAAAAACAGTAAAATTTACAATTTTTGAGAAGTTTTTTCCAGAAAAGTATTTGTGTTTGCTTTTGACAGTTCTGAAATATCTAAAATTCGATGAAAGTGTTAATTTTTTACAATCCAAAATATGACGATATTCCTTAGATTTTACAAAACAAAAAGTACTTGCAAAGGGTCTTCGGAACTTTTCAATATTAGTTTAATAGCAGTTGTTTTTCAAAAAAAACTATATTTCGAAATAAAAATAAAAGGAATTTTGTTTCTTATAATGTAATTTATTTTTAAAGAAATTCCTAAATTTTCAAACCTAAAAAGAAATTTAAAAAATGTAAATTTTTTTCATTAGAAACATTATATCAGGAAGTTCCATTTTGAAAATTTAAACAAAATATTGTTAAATATTGTTTTTATTAGATTGTGATAAATTAAGCTACCGTATTTTTCGGACCATATGGTGAACCGTGTTATAAGGCACAATATCATTGATCGACTACTAACGGTTTTATTTTCATACATAAGGCGCACACATTAAATGACACAAAACTCTGATAAGTCAAACTTTATTTAACTCTATTCAACTCTATTCATAACAATTTTTGAGAAAATGAAAGGATTTTAAGTGCGCCTTATGGTCCGAAAAATACGGTATTTGACAAAATTACTGAAAACTACCTAATTAACCATATTTAGCTCATGATTCAAAACCTTGTGTAATGGGAAATAAAAATTCAAAATATTTAAAGTGTGTTAATGTAGCTATTTTTGGTTGGTCATATTTTGGCGTAACTATTGACTACTTTTTTAATATTAGTATGGTTGTCAAGAAATAATGATAAACTTATGTTTAAAGATTATGGATTACCGAGAATAGACGAATTTGTAAATGGTAACAGAATTACAACCGATTAAAGTTTTTGTCAAATTAGCTTCGATTTAGTAAAGATTACGACACGAATGTTTGATACACATTACACATTTAATTACACACATTAACATATGTTTTCTTGGAAGTGGCCATAATCCTAATCTATCTCAAATAGTATTTTATTTATTCTTAAAGGAATGTTGATCATTTCACCTAGCTTTTGTATTAGAAGTATTTCTGGTATATTTGGTGAAATGTTGATGTAAATTGAAACCGTGTGTAGGAGGACACACACAAACTTGGAGAAACCTATGTAAAAATATTTTATATATTATTTTCATGAATTTGTTTTTGTGTATTACTTAGTTTTTGAATGCTGATTTATCATTTTTGTTTTAACTAGAAACTGAGGAATTCACTTTTGGAGGTGCATCTGAAGAAGAAGAGACTTCTCCTCCAAATATCACATTTTTTCCATTAAAAAATGATTCAATTGTCAAATCTGAAATGCAATTTATAAATATTGCTTGCAATGTTACAAATTATGCACTTAATGAAACTTCAATAAGATGGCTGGATAAAGATGGAAAGGTAGCAGCTGCAAATAGATATCTTTACATAAAATCTCTCTTAAAACAAGACGAAGGGATTTATAATTGTTCAGTTGAAAAAGTGAAAGACCCTCAAATTAGATTCAATAGGACGCTTCATTTGAAAATTACAAGTATTGTTTCGAATGTTAAAATTTACTTTTAAAATAACTTAGTTCCTTCAATTTCAATTGACATTCTTCCTGAAGAATCTTTGAAAATCGGTGGACAGATTAAAAGACAATGCTCGGACTTGGGTCTGCCACAGGAAACGATCGTGGATGACTTTACATACACATGGCTAAATCAACAAAATAAAACTATCGGAAATACGAATATTTTGCAAATTCCAGTCGTTGACGAATCTGTAGTCGGGCGATATATTTGTCAGTATAAGTCAAAGGAAACCTCTAAAATCTACGAAGCCGCTACTTATGTAAATTGTAAGTATGTTTGAAACTGTTTCATTAACTCAAATTGTCCCAGTTTGGTCAATTGGTCACTTAAGAAAACGTAAATAAAAATCTATGCTTTTTAACAAAAATCTATTTGAATAAATAATGTTTTATTTCAAATCTCATTAGAAACTGATAAGTTATAGAATTTCAGATTTGTAATAAAAATAAAGTCCAATATAAACAATAAAATTTAAATTAAATATAAAACAAAAACAACAACCAAAATGTATATATGTAAAAAAAAATATATTAATTGAAATCAGTTTTAACTTTTTTTCCCCTTCTTTTTCCTTGTCTGATTTTTCGGAGGAGCTGTAACTGGTGATAAATTTGGTTGCAGAAGAATAAAATTATTTTTAAATGACGACACATCTCTAGAAGAAACTAAAAAGAAAAAAAATAAGTAATTAACTAATTTCCTTTATTATTCAAGAAATCTAATCAATAATTGAGGAAAACCGAAAGTTTGAACTTTAATTCATTTAGAAAAATCATTTAGAGAATTGCTTGTTGGTGCCGGAAAGCGGAAATCACTTTTGCAATTAACCGCAATGATTGATGGTAATCAGGATATATAAATAGGAACAGTGAGAAAAATTGCCCTTTTGAACAAAACAACGAGCGTGTAAATCGATGGCAAGATCAAACCATAGAAAGTGCAGATTGATTGCAAATGGGGTGAAATCCTTTGTAAATCTAACCCAAGTTTATGATTAAAAAATTATTGTGAACGAAGTATGTTTTAAGTGATTAACATATAAATTCTATTTTAAATTTTCTAACGAATACGACCTAATTCCTGTCAAAAGTTTATTAATTACCCAATAACACAATAATAATAATAATAATAATAATAATAATAATAATAATAATAATAATAATAATAATAATAATAATAATAATATATCTGATAAGTAAATTTTCAAGAAACTGAAGAGGATTATTTAATAATCGATACTTTTTCAGCAATATAATTATTACTTCGCAGCAAGGGCTTTTTTGTTATTAACTTATCTGATATATTAATTTATGCTGCTACCAAGGAATCCACCGTTTTATAAAAATAATAATAATAATAATTATAATAATGTTAGGATATTATATATTCTTCGATGAATAAATCTCTATCAGACTCCTCGTGTTCAATGATCAATAAGACAAAGACACAACAAAGAAATCTTTATTCACAAATATTCACCACAGGATACAGTTCTTTAATAGATCAGTAAACACCCTAATTGACTTAATAAGTCAATTGCAATCTGATTAGATTCTTTATTTGTTTCTCGCATTTACTTCGCTCCCAAAATAATCAATTTTTCTCTTCGACCAACTGGCAACTTATATTGTTGCTTATCCCTTTTATACTTCTTGGTTGCCATTAATTTAGATTAAGTTTAGAAAACAATTTTTACTGGTTGAATAATTTATAGCCCATTTTGCTAATCCTGGTAAACTTATTACGCTGACATTCAGCTCGGCGACCCTTAATTAATGGGTGCATCGGCATATAATTTAATTAATTAATTAGTTTGTTTTTGGGCTTGCTCCTGACCCTTCAATATACCTCTGATCAATCTAATAGTATTTTATTCGTCTTCAAAATAATAATAATAATAATAATAATAATAATAATAATAATAATAATAATAATAATAATAATAATAATAATAATAATAATAATAATAATAATAATAATAATAATAATAATAATAATAATAATAATAATAATAACTTCAATTTTAAACTATAGACAATTAAAAATGAATTTTATATTTAGTAAAACAGTCTGTTTCTTATAAAATCAAAATAATTACGAATCCTGCGTTATTTCGATACGGGGAACGTTTTAGTCTACGTTGTGAAGTCGAGCCCTTTTATCAGAATATTAAATACACTTGGTACAAAAAAGATGAATTTATTGGTAATGATCAAGAACTAGTAATCAAATCTTTCAAAAAGGACAATGTCGGTACCTATAAATGTGTGGCATCACTACAATTACCAAGTGGAAAGCTTGATCTTATGGAAGAGTCAATACAACAATTTGCATTTTTCCGTGAAAGTAAAATAGGTACGTTGAAATAATACTCATTTCTTATTATACATTTGATTTATAGTTTACTCTTCATATAATCATGTAAAATCACAAATAACATGTAACAAATATACATAAATTAATGAGTGACAACATTTACTAACGCTTCAGATAAACACAAACATTCTATTTTTCAATCTCAACATTTTATCGTTACCTTATTGAAATTGTAAAATAAAATTTTGTGATTATTTGTGCCTGTGTTTAAATGTAGTGTAACAAAAACATTAGAGATATTTTGAAAATGTAATTTTGTATTGCTTTTGACTGTAAAGTATTTTCTACTTTATTTTCTATATTTTCTACCTTATATTAGTTTTACCGCCTTCTAAACATAAATAAGCGAACGAAAAAACCTTTAAACATTGTTTTGGAAAGGATATTTAGCCGTCCTGTGTAGTTTTCATCACTTAAAATTAACTCAACTTAAAATTGAAATTAATGACTTTTAAAAACTTTAAATGCATAAGAATAAAATACAATGGTGATAAAGGCCCTTATCATTAAAACAATTAAACACAATATTAAAAGAAAATCACACATGTGATTATAGATTAAATGAAGAAACTTTAGTTGGAACTAATGTTTGATTTTCATCAACTTTGTAAAATCACTTTCAAAAAAGTACATTTTGTATATTTTATGGGATAACGTTTAACCTTCATAAAATTGACATAGTATATGATACCCCTTCTTCAGGTAGAATGATATCCATTTTAATTGCAACATACGAAGCTGGTGAATCCTTGTCTCAGTCATAATTTAAAGTTTATCTTCACGTTTCGTCTTGACATTCAACGCCACTTCATTCAGCAAAACTGGTTCTTCTTCTCGTGCCTCTCTAATTGGGTGATGTCAGATATTTTCCATGCCATCACAATTTTTCAAAACACCATGTTTAAAGTAAAAATACCTCTCTTAGTCTGAACATTATCACCAACATAGCTATCTTTTTGGCCAATTTTCAATTTTTAGAAATCATAATATTGTTAATAAAATTTCAAAAATCACACAATCGAAAAAAACTCAATTAATCCACAAACAATCATACACACACCAAAACGCAATTAACAAGCCAAGTATTCGGCACATAGATACATACAATGAAAATCAAAATTAAACAACTAAGTTTACCAAAACGTTATTAAATAATGAATTTTTATTTTTAGTAGATTTTTCTAGTGCTATTGAATCCATATCAAAGTGTTTGGCCCTTTGTATCTTAATTTACACTTGACGAACACAGTGAATATGATCAAAAATGACTTATTAAACATGTTTTAAATGTATTTATAATATTTAGTTGTTTTTTAAGTGTTATAAAATCCCGGATAATTATGCACTAAACTTATAGAATAAACAATAATTGTTTTCGAATATGTTATAAATGTTTCAAAAAATAAAAAGTTACATTAAATTTATTTTATTTATATTGATTTTTAAATTTACTGTGTTTATTATTTCAAATTATGTTTGAAAAGTATTTGTTTTAATGAAAGAGTAAATTATAGTAAAATCCCGTTTATCCGGACAAATTTTTTTTTAAAAATTTATAAATTTTAATATATTATTTATATTTATAAAAGGCATTGTATTTTCTACAAAATCTGATTCACAGTTAAATTTTGTAGAAAATACAAAGTCTTTTATAAATAAAAATAAAAAAAAATCAGAGGTGAAAAACAAAAATGTCCTTTTAATATTATTTATAGCTTAAAGTTTGGATTTTAAAAATCAGTTGTCAAATTTTTAGAATGTATAAAAATTTCCTTTTATATTTGTTTTAGTTTGTAATCCTTAGAGAATATAGAAACAAAAAAGAAAGAAAAGGCTCTTTAAAGTAGATGGTATGTATAGGAAATCACAAAATTGGATAATAAAGAGTCATTAAGTCTATTGGGCAAAGAATATAATTTTAAAAACAACAAATAATCATCGGAAAATTTTATCAAAATGTTGTCACGTGACAAAAAATACAAAACTGTTGAGCCCTCCCCCCAAAAAGATGAAATCCTGGGTACACTTTTGTTTGTTATTATCGGTTTATTAGGACCCCTTTTTTCTGGTCCAGACCAGACTAAATTATTTTCTGAATATTTTATAATTATTATAGTTACAAATATGTATTCATTTATCAATATGTTTAATTTATTCATTTTTCCTAAATATATATAGTTTTTACGTTGTTTCTTTAAGAATTAACCACAAAGCCCGGGCCTCAGGTTTATGTACACAGAGGTGAAAAAAAAGAGCTGCATTGCGAAATTGAAACTAGTTCTGGAAATCGTGGAAAAGAGGCAGAGTGGTATATAAATGGAAAAAAATTTAAAAATGGAGATATTCCTCTTGTTAATCGCTTGGATGGGCAATACGTCAGTATGCTCGTCATCAGTGACATTAGCCAGATTAATGAAGGCAATTATGAATGTCGAGTAGGATCTAGTATTAAGGAAGTCAACTTAATTGTTCTTTTGGGTTAATTTTTGTTCGAATTTAATTGCTATTTTAAAGTTTAAACAAAATAAATAGATGAGGGTCTCATAGAAACCAGTCCACCGATTTTGAAAGTAAAGGAAGGCCAGTCTGTAGAATTTCATTGTAGGGTTGAAAATATTCCTAGTGTAAAAAATGTAAACTTGAAATGGAATTTTGAAAGCAAAGAAGGTTTAGTACGAAATAATATACCTGATTCAAGATGGCAACTCATGAACGACGAAATTGCTGATCAAACAAGTTTTATTGTTTTAATGAAGGCCGAAGTGTCAGATAGTGGATATTACATATGTACTGAACCGAATGGTCAAACTGCTAGAAGTGAACTTATAGTAATCCCAGATAAAGGTTAAAAAGTTTTTCAATACTAAATTATTCGTGTAAAAATTTATGCAGATAAAAATTCTTTGACAATAACTCCAAGAGAAATAAGAGTTAGGGCGGGTCAAAGAGTCGACATAGAATGCTTTTCAAAAAATACTCAGGGCAGAGCCTCGGGAAACCCGGAATTTAGTTTCACAAATAATAAACCAATTGGAAGAGATGGGAGGTTTAAAATTAGCAATGTCGGCCCAGCTCACAAACGTTTGACTGCTCCTGGTGGACTTTCTTTGTCGGACAATAACATGGATGTTTTCTGCTCGTTAGAAGGTAGACAAGTAAGTTCAAAAATTTATGTCAGCGACATTTGTCCACCCGGCTATCGATTTTGTCAAAATGGTGAATGTTTAGAAAATGCAAAATTTTGTGATAAAATAAATCACTGCGCTGATAAATCTGATGAAGATCCAATTACGTGCAGTAATTTTTTATTAATTTATTATTCGTTAACTATTATTTTACATTTAAATCTTTTCTTAAAAACGAAATATACAAATTATCTACATACAGAACAATCTCATCCACATGGGCACCACGGGTCGTCCACGAATATAATAAATAAATCGTTTTTGTTTAAAATAATTATGAATATAAAACCTTAAGAAAAGTCAAATTTTTCTTTTTTTTTCATATTCTATGTTCTTATTTCATAAAAATTGCTACAAAGAATTTTTGTTACAGCATCCATTTCACATATAATATAATAAATTTTCAAGGATTTAGTGACATTAATTATGAACAATGTATGGAATATTTTATGTCAATTTAATTTATTTTATCAAAACAAAGTTTATTTTATTCTATTTATTTTTATTATTTTGCCTTTAGCAAATGTATATTTCTTATTATATTTTTCTATATTACATCATTATTTATTATTTATTTTTGATACTGAATTAATTATTTTTGTAAATGAATAAATTTTTAGTTTTGTAAATACAATTTTTGTTTTTTTAAGTTGAGTATGTTGTTTTATTTTTGTAAATAAAAAATCTGAAATCATTTTTAAGGCATCTCATAATGTAATGCATGCTTTAAATAGTGTTATTCATAATTGTAGCTTGCACACAAAGTACACCTGTTTCAACAATATAATATAAATTTATTGTTTTTTTCTTATACTATAGGAGTTGTTATTCGGTTGAAATAGGTGTATCATATTTTACTAGTGATATAACATTGTTAATTCAAATTCTATTTTGATTTATATTTTAGATTTATTAACTCTTAATATGAATGGAAAATACATCAGAACGTAAAAAAGAAAAATGATAACAGTCAATCTCATAAAACCATTAAAAAAGTCTATATAAGTCAACAAAAGAAATATCAGAACTTTTAGATATTTGTCTTTCGACAAAAAGAAATTTATTCCTAAACACCAAAAAGATTAATTTGAATGCATGGACGATTTTAAAGCTTCAGGCAAAAAAAACGAAGAAAATTCTCAAAATTCTCAAAATTCATTGCTTTGATAAAACAATCATATCTAATAATATTAAATTCAATTACAGTCGACCACACAATCTAATATCAAATATATTATTTACCCGAAAGGTATCAAAACTTCTCAGTCAATTGTTTCAAGAATATCAAAATCTATGAACTACTCAAGAAAAAGTCTTTCGATGGTACCCGTTAAAAGACATTCACCCAGAATATTAACCTCCTCAAATCCTGTGCACATTACAATGTGCAATATTTTCTTTCCTTTTTTGAAGCCGTTTTCAATGTTTTTTTACCTTGAAATGTACATGCTGTATTCTCCAAAAATAAAATCTTAAAAATACAAAAGATCTTTTTTCATAATCCTATAAGGCTCTGAAAAGAATTTTTCAAAAAATATTCAGTATTGAGGAGGTTAAATGAAAGAGCTATATTCTTCGAAGAGTTGACGATGGAAATCTTTTAAATCTGGATGAAATTGTTTCTAACATTCATAAAACTTCATATTATGATTTTTCGCCAGCAAATCCAGCAAAGTTTAATGTGTAAAAAAATAAAGTTGGATTTTGGAATATAAAATGTTTGATGGAAGTTTTAACAAGACGAACTAATTCAATTTACACGTTCACAGCTTCTTTCCCATTTATCTCCGAGAAAAAATTCTAATTATAGATGATTATCTGTTTCAAAGGGTTACAAGTGTAATAAATCTATCAAGAACAACTGGGTGTAAAATAAGGTCTTTGTCGCCTATTCCATCTCAGTTAAGCCCAATTGAGGAATTCTTTAGTAGGGTAAAATCAGTGTTTACGTGTATTATTGCTAAGCTTATAACTTGGAATAAGGTGAAAGACAATATTATCCATGTGATAAATGGAGTTGCACATGAAGGAATAGTTTTAAAATACATTTCTTTGTTTATTAAATTCATTTTCATTATATAAGTTGGTTTATACATTTTGTAAATAGACTTTATAAGTATGCATAAACGGCTTTATGAAGGTGGATAATCTTGAAATTTAATGAATAATTTGATAGATAAATTATATTATTTAGTGATATAAACATTTTAATTATTGCTACTCAACAATTTTTAAGTTTCATTTGTTTAAATATTACATTTGATAATTATTTTTATTTGGTAAATTAGTAATAACTGATATACTCCTGATTTCCATGAATAATCGCATCTCTAATATAAAAATATTTATATTATAGAAACACACAAGCTCACCTGTGTGTTGAGTTTTAATGTTTCAAAGAATAAACTTATTTAATATAGAAATGATAAAAAAAATTCAATACACAAACAAAACAGTAAAAATGAATATAAACTTTCGATATGCAGAACTGTTGTAATGAATTAAGAAACTAATAAAAAAATTTTACTCAATGAGATGTTGATGAGATCAAAAGATAAAATAAAAATGGTGAAGATGAATTTTTTTAACGATAATTGTAAATAACAATATATTCATTTAGCTCAATAACTTGAAAATTTGAAGAGATAGACTTTAAAAAGTAAATATAAAAATCTAAAGACATTATTTTTTAAAAATTTTCACCTTTTTATCTCAAAATGCATAAATATAAAAAAATATGTGGAAAATAAAATAAAACTTAAAATTTTTAAAAATTATTATAACTTTAAATTGAAAAAAATCAAAAGAAAACCAAATTTGGCAAATTCTTAATTTGAAGAAAAAAAATTATTATTTGGATAATATAAACTATGACAAATCTACTGGTTTGGACGCAAACCTGTATTACAGATGAGTTTATTCTTTCCAAAAGGGTGTTTACAAAGCCTCTCGAATGACGGTAATAATTATTTAATCTGTTATTATTTTCTGCTATTGACCCATAGCTGGTTCATAACGGTTCATATAAACAGATTGTTAAATTATTTGAAACCAACCATTGTATATATTCAATTTTCACATACAAATATATACTACCTAATTTATTTCAGGAGAGTGTGACCCAATATCCAGAAAATGTGAAATAAATAATCAAATCTTACCAAAGAAAAATTACTTTTTAATTCATTGGATTTGTGATGGAGAAGAAGACTGTGGAAATGGCTACGATGAACAAAATTGCGATGGCTGTAAATTTTTATAATTTCAAATTTATGTTAATTGTTTTGTAGTTTCTTTGAATAACTGTGGGGGTAAGTTCTTCACTTGTTCTGATAACAAAACAATACCTCGTGGCTACGTCTGTGATGAAAACATAGACTGTTCTCAAGGGGAGGACGAAACCGGTTGTAGTAAGTCTTTTATAATTTAAAATCATATCTAAATTTAACGTAACTAGTACTTGTTTTATATATGAATACAAACTCAGAAATATTTTATAAAATGCATTTATAGATATTTCAGTAGTTAGATATTTGTGAAATGTTGAGATTGAATGATGACATTGTTCAAGTTACTAATTAGATTGAAAAAAATTTCTCCATTAAATGGAAAAAATAAAGAAAAGTGCATAATTAAGTAAGAAAAGATCGGAAATGTAAGATTATGGATAACCAATAACTGATTAATTTTTCGAATTTGAGAATGGGAAACAGATAGTGATGGGAAAGTTGAGGGGGAACAACATTATAGTAATGATTTTGAAATCAGGTAAGGTACTTAATTAACGTTAATTTTCTGATAGCAGCAAAATAATTTGTTAAGGAATGCTATCACAAGAATGATTATATTTGAATCGAAACCCAATAATTATAGTAATAATTCAGGTATAAACAGAAATGAATTCAGAATTTTGGATTTTACGTAATTGAGGCAAAAAAGCCAGAGCAGACTAATATGATTATTTTATGTACTTAAAGTGAATTAGTAAGAAATTTAAAGGAAACGCTTATTCAACATATTTCCATAAACTATACACCACTTCAAATATGACAATAAAAACATAATTGTTCTGACTAATATTAAATTAGTGCTGCTGAAAGTATTTCAGAGAAAACCTATTTAGTAAAATCCAGAACAAAAGATCGTCATATGGTTATGGAAGAAGACAAGATATTAACCTCCAGTCTTGTTAACATATCAATATGGAAATAAAGCAAAATTTGAAAATCTGTATTTAATATCAAACTTATTATTCAAACAAGATATTTCACAACAAAATTCGTTCATAACATGCGGTTTTGCGGATTGAAATAATTCATTATCTTGTGTCGGTTAATAAATATTATTGTATTTACACCAATTTTCACTGGATAATTCCATAATGAAAAAATTGAATAAATTTTATATTTTAAGCAACACCGGAACTTGCATGTGTGTTGAAAATTTTGTTACGTTGAATGACATTTTTATTGTGGGTATTTTACTTGTTTAGAGAAGTGAATTTTCTGACTACAAAATTCATATAATAAAAAGCGCTACCAAATTTGTAATCAAATTAATCGTTGAAAGTGGTTTTATTCATTGTGATTATATTATCCAAACAACGCTCTAGCATCGTCCAAAATCTGAAGGTTTTCTTCGCAGCTCTGTAGACTTCGATTTTGCATTTCACCGGCTAAAAACATGGTACGAGGAGTGAGCCTAATTTTCTTATAATGCTTTTACTAAATAATAAGTAAATAGTGCATTTATTCATGTTAAAGTGCATTGTTAGCTCGCTGATAATAATTTTCTTCTCAGACTAAGGTCTTCTTTTTTATTTGATTTCACTATGTCTTTTCAGCTTTTCTTTATAATAAACTGAAGTTTTACCACTTTGAAAGGAATAGTACCAATAGTAAATCGTTGGTTATAACGTACACTCATTACTAAAAACAGTACTTAGAACAAGTTTTGAATTTTTTACTTTTTTATCATTTCATAAAGAGAAAACAAATGACACTGCGATATTACACGCTTTCTATGGACTTTTCTTTGATTAATTAATGACTAATTAAAACAATTGGCAGAATATTTTACCTATATATATGACTGAATATATAATTACAGTTTGCTTTATTTCATTTGCTTACCTATAACAGTCTCATTACTTATTGGGCATATTACGTATAAGAATTCTATGCATATTGTGTGGAATTTCAACATACTACACAACCTTATTAGAAAAGAACAAAATTTAATTAAGTTTGATAATTAAATTCATTTTTAATTAAATAAATAATTTTTTACAAATCTATCATTTCAAAAATTATTTATAGTTAATTTTTTTCCGGTCACATAATTTTGAATGTTTACAAATTTTCAAGAGTGTATTTAAAAAAAACTATCATTTGGTGGGCTATAATTATCATTGTTTTCATCAGGCGCAATCATATGGTAATCTATGGTTTCCATAGTCAGTTTTTCTACAAACGCCTTAGAATATCTATTTTTATTCAAAAGAGAAACCAGCTTTTGTATACTTTTATTGGATTATTCTAACATAGATCTAAAAATCAAACCCTTAATCATATTTCTATTATAGTTAAAGTCACAAAATCAATTCGAAGTATTATATAAATCAGCGTTTCTCAAAATCCATGACAATGAGACCACAAAAATTAATGGGCAATGATTTCGTGACCCCCGCGCGTTTGATTTTCAAATCTTTGCATTAATATTTTTTTTTTATTATTAAAAAGAAAAAGTTCTGCAGGTACTATATACATTAAATAAGAATTAAATAAGCGATACGTTCTGAAATAAATTATATTTTATAGGAAGAATATAATTGTTAGTGTAATTAATTAAATAAAAACAAACAATACCCACTTTAAAAAAAAGAAACACAAAAATACTTTTTTAACTAATTCAATATTTATAGAACTTTAACTAAATATGAAAAAAATAGAAAAATATGACTTGTTGCTGTATTCAGTACTAATTTTCTAATTTACTAATTTACTAAATTTGACATTTTCAAAACTTGAAAATTTTGTTATATTTTTCTTGGAAAAAAGCAAATTGAAATATTTTTTAAATTTCTGATCAAACATGACAAATTTTCAATTACATACATAGTTTTGCTTACAAAGATGTTTCACGGTTTTTGATTCCAACTACACAAACCTCTTTACAATATTCTGGTAAGAAAAAAAATTTCAAATATTTTTAAAATTTCTACGAAAATTTTCAACTTTATAAACATTGGAATTTAATTTTTCATTATCGCGCGACCATTTTTATACTCTCAGCGACCACACTTGTGGTCGCGACCCCTTTTTGAGAATCACTGGTATAGACCTGTATAATGGGCCATCATTTTTTCAATATTTAGATTCAAAATTTTAGTTTTACTTAATCTTATTTTAAAAAGAAGAACCAATTTCAATTCTGATTTCTGGGATGCAGAAATGCTTTGATTTTCCAATTTAAATGTATAATTTATATATTAATGTAAATATCTATAAATTAATTTTAATATATTTCATTCCGAACATCTAGTGTAAATCGGACTTTTACCGATTCTAAGAAACTCGCCCAAAATATTTTTATCTAAACCGGCAGCATTTTTTGACCAACCGTTTCATCAGTATTCATTAAACTGTTATTTATTGTTTTCACATATTCAACTTATGTCTAGGCTAGTCGTGGATATTTATATTTTTCAGTTTAAGAAACACACAGAGTGGTCATTATATTGCGAAAATGCCACTACATCTAGATTTTAAAACTAAGTGGTACTATGTTTCACAGCTGGAGCACAAAAGTATTAAAAGCGAAGTTTTATTAATAATAATATTTTAATAATGTTTTCAAAATTAATTGTTTACTAATTTATTTTTAGCTTCTCCACAAATCACAAAAACATCGGCAACAAAAGTTGTGGCGACAAAATCGCAACTGGTAACTCTAACCTGTGAAGCTACGGGTAAGCCATTGCCAGTTCTTGTTTGGAGATTTAATTGGGGTTGCATCCAAAATTCCACACGGTTTTCAACCAACTTCTTTTCTACCGATTGTAATTTCGTTACAAGTTCACTGACAATAAAGGATTTCAAGGCCGGAGACGATGGGATATACAATTGCGAAGCTCTTAGTTCTCGTCAAAGATCATTCTCAAACGATTTTCAAGTTATTCTTAAAAACAATTAATCAACAGAATTTTATTATCACATTTTAATTAGTTGTATTTTAATTAAATATATTATCTATATTTACTTATTTCAATTATCAGTTTGCTTTTCGATTTGCTCGTCATGCTTTTTTTCTTGTTCTTTTGTTGTGGTTTTCGTGACAGCTTTACGCCGATGTACGTTTACATAGATTGGTCTGACTAGCAGGTTATTCACCGACTTTACTCTAGTATTATTCTCGTTGATATAAATATTGTCATTTAGCCTTCTGTCTGTTCTTTTCTGTTTCCTTGCTGCTATTAGTAAATTCTGAGCTTGATCAAATCTGCTAAAACAATGTTAAGTCATATGTCTTGATTACTTTCAACTAAAGCATGTTCCTAGTCTTCTACAGCAGAAATGTTTTACAGATACTATACAAAATTAGGAAATGATTCGTTTTCCATATTGCTGAACTAGTGTAAACAATATAATTTAATTTTTTTGTAGTCTTACAATTTCGTTGTTATACACCACATTTCATAAATTACTCTCAGTTACCCCACAAATCAAGGTTTTGTATAATTAATCATAAATTTATACATAGCTTTAATAAACACCTACTGATGATCCCCACGGGGAACACAGTATAACCAACTAATAGTAGCAACATAAAAACAGCCGAAACCACCAGGTTTCAGCTTATCCGTATGGATTATGCTTACTCTTAGGAGTCGTTGGTAAAAACCAAGCTTCGGGATAATTACTAAAATTATCGGCATCAGTGTAAATTAAATGAATTTAACATAGAACAGCCGAAAAATAGTTTTGGTGACAAAAATAAATAACAACCATATAATAAAAAATGAACACAAAGGAACAAAATTATGAACATAATCATGTATTGTGGCATTTTAAAAAGTATGCAATTCGAGTATGTTAAATATAGGTTTTTATATACATCCTTTTTGACCTTGTGTAAATTGTTTGAATTGTTATTTGTTTTCAAATTTCTGATTATTGACTAAATGAAAATGAAAGATGAAATTGCTGTCTTAGTAATATGCAAAACTTAATTTGCAGATAATGATGCTACAAGAACAGTTTCGTCATCTGTTACTGGTCGACCAAGACATCAAGGTATTATGAAGCTCATTCAAAGATAAGTATATTAACTTTGAAATACTTGATTGGACAAGGTATTAAGACAAATCGTGACAACACGGAAAAAATCTGACATCACTCATTTTAAAATGAGCTTAATTCAAGCAGTTCTATCATTGTATGTGGACGTCGGTGATAAGTTAACGTTTTCAGTTTTATTTGTAATTTTTGATTCAGAAATTTGCAAGAAAACTTCGTTTAGGAATCAATTTCTTTTAAACAAAATTTTTGTATTACAATATCTTTCTATTGGAATATACAGGGTTTCTCACCCCAATATGATATCATATCATCATAATATGGCACATATATAATACTACAATAAATTTCGACAGGCTCATTGTCATCGTCAGGTAGATTCAAACTTGAAACTATATAGAATAAATTACTTTTAGATAACCCAAATTTCTTTTTTTATATTTTATAAATATTCTACTAAAAATCATAAACTCTGTTTTTATAAATCTCAAGTTTTAAAAAAATTTTAAATTTTATAAAATCGAGATATATCAAAACTTTCATAAAATATCAATAAATTAATTTTTAATTTTTAAACAAAACTATTTTTACATTTATTCTCATCCTGCGTTAAAAATTGCGTTTACTAATATCAATCAATTCGCTAAGTCGACTTTAATCGAGAACTTGAGATCGGAAATGACGGACAGTCATTCCAATGTATGTGACATTGCACCCATGACATATATATTGATAATCAAGATCCTAACACACTCATAAACACAAAATTCAAACAATTGTGTTCACTGAAATAAATAAATTCTTGACCTATGTGATGGAGTGAGCCTAGGATAAATTCGTTCTAAAAAAATTAAAATAAATTTGCCACAACAAAAATGAGAATGAGCCAGCTACAGTTTTAAAGATAAATTTTATAAATAAAAAAATATGTTTTTCAAAAATGTCATTTCAAAATCCTGAATTATTTAATGTTGAATGAAATAATTAAAATTTAAAAACCTGTTTACATTCTAGGTTTGTATATTTCTTGATCAAATTCAATACAAACTGATCATATAAGTTTTTTATTTCACGGTTGCTTCACTTCTGTCTTTTTCAATTTCTTCATTCTGCTTTATTAGTTGACATTTTTCACATTTTAATTTAATTTACTCCGGTTTTCTTCTGGTTTCTGATTAATCAATTTCAAAGATGAATTTCAAAAATAAGAATTAAAAATTAAAAACATGCATTAAAATGGTTGAAAATTAAATTGGATTAATTTGATATTTTTTTTATAAATTTTGATATTGTTGTTTATCCACATTAATGAAGGTTTTTTACACTTGTAAACTTTAAAATTTTTGATGATCATATGGTATTTTAAAATGTATTTTATTATAAAATAAAATTGTAGAATTTGTTGTTTTTTAAATGGAAAATACTATGGATTTTGTAAATGCTAGTGATAGTGAATATGATGAAGTAATTGAAGAATATGAAACAAATTTCGAAGATTATGAATTTGAAGTAATTATTCCAGTAAAAAATGATTCAAAATTGGTTTTGAGTAGTCATCTGAATGTTCTTTTTTCAGTGGTTAAGTGGCGATTTGTGTGATTATGTAATTGTATTGAAAATACATTTTGATGAAATGAAGTTTATTAAATAAAAATAAATTGAAGCTTCAGAAATTATTGAATTTAAGTTGATAATTGATTCACCATCTAAAGAACCCCTCTTCGTCTGAGATTAAACTGGAACTGTCCAATCGTTTTCAATTGGAGATTTATCTGATAAAAGCTCATTGGAAATGTTATCAAATTTTTATAACCAAAGGAAAGAATGCTGCTGTATGTAACAAAAATGGATTCATTGTTATTCTGAATGGGATTAATTCTACTGTGCTTTATGATGGGAGCTGTGAGCAATCTCAAGAGAAATATAGCAATAGAAATAAATTAAATTTATGTGATATTAACACTTATAAAATGATAAAAATTGATTTAAATTAGATTACAAATGAAAAGGATGGTAACGAAGAAGGTCTTGGAGCCGGATTTGCCACTAATAAATATATAATAATGATTAATGAAAAAACAGAAGTCTCCAAAGTTGCAGATACTATTGAAGCTGTGGAAAAGACAGAAATTATCACTGATCTTTATGTTTTTCTTCTATGTATGTGCAATATTTATACCTTCCCCATAGCCAGACAGCAATCAACAGGTAGTCAGTGAAGGGATTACTGAGGAATGGAACTGAAATAGCAAACTACCGTCACGCTGCTGCATTTCCTCCATATCACTAAATTCATTTTACTTTTTTGCTTGGATGAAAATAATTTTTCATTGTCATACAAAATTATTAGTAACCTCAACAATTATAAATCATAATTGAATGAGGAAATTAATCATTGATGGGTTAATAATCTTAATGAAATTGAGATCTTGATCAATAAAATCGCTTGAGTTCCTAGTAGCTACAAAAATAAAATTGACAATGGTCACAATAAGGTGACCTTAGTTATTTCACCAGCCATAATTTACTTTTGGAGCGCATAACTGAATAGTTATGAATGCTTAAAAACCATAAACCCTTATTTCTGCAATTAACTTCTATTTTTTATGATATAAATTATATAGTATTCAATTATTATAAATAATAATTATAACAAAAATTCTCCTTGCCTATTGGTTATGCTTCTAATGGCAAATTTTTTAAAAAATTTATGCATTAATTTTTGTCGATTTGGCATCGACATATGAATAATTTTCACTAAGATTTTGAATGTGGTGAAACACACCGCCTACACGTTTTTTGCTAAATTTGGTCAGTTTGTTCCTACTTATCAGATATCGATCATTTCTATTTTGTAAGATCTCAATTTTAGTTTGGAGTTTTATTCTGATACTTATTTTTCTAAAATTCATCTTTTTCCACAAATTTAGAGTCAGTTTGGTTTATTTTGCTAGTTTTTATGGTTTTTATTTATTTTTAAATGTTTTTTTTCCTTTTAATGATTTCTAGTAGTTTATATTTCTTTCTGGTATTTAGTGATTGCACATCCATCTTTCTCGTCGATTTGAATTTGCCGCTGTTATTTTTTCATAATATCGTGCCAAATCAACAAAACTTAATTGATACGAGAATGTTTTTGTCGATTTGGCATCGACTTATATAACACAGTTTGCTATGTACATTTTTTGATGTAACAAAAAAACCGCGTACACGTTTTTTTCCAAATTTTGCTAGTTTGTTCCTAATTATCAAATTTTGATCTTTTCTTTTTATTGTTGGGCAAAAACTAAGGTATGAAAAATTGTGTTTATCTGGCACTACATCCGATTCAATTCGGAGTGCAAAAAATTCAAATGGGAGAAAAATTATCAAATATCGTCTATTTGGCGTTAAATAAGACAAAAATTATACAAAAAAGTAGAAAACATACAAAAGTGATGTAAAAAATAAATAAAAATTATTAAAAAATAATTGAAAAACAAAAACTATCAAAAAATGAATCGTGAAAATCTGATAACTATAGGAAAAGTTATGAAAAATGGTAAAAACGTGTAGGCATTTTTCTTTATCGCATCAAAAAGTGCGTGTAAAACCTCCCTATATAAATCGATGCCAGATTGACAAAATTCAATGCATATACCAGTGTTAAATTTCTGAAACTTTGCTACAGAAAATTTAACTTTAGAAGAATTTTTATATTTTTGAATTATTTATTATTTTTATATTTGGTTAGGTATTAGATTTACTTTTTATTTGTTTGAATTTGATATAGACCCTGAGGTAGTTACCAGGCACCATTGTAATCATGTATGAAAGATTTGCATTAAAGTAAACCAGAAAATCGTTTGCATTATTATTTTATCTCAATATGCTTATGAACTATAATTTATCTAAATTAGATAATTTTGTATACAGTTTACAACTTGAAATATTAGTTAGTTAGGTATTTTAGGTATGGCCCCCGAATTTTTCATATTTGTTAAATATTTCAATGACATCTCTATGATCAAAGTCTCCTAAGTTAGGAGTCCCAACTATTTAAGATACGACTCTCAGAATCATGAGTATATTCACAATTATTCTTCATTGGGTTGTGAATATACTCATGATTTGGAGATCGGCATTTCTAATATGGAAATCTATACTCACAATCAAAGACGAAAAATCTTAAAACATATTCATAAATTTCATTATCATAATTATTATAATTTTATATATCTTAAACATATATGAATTTCAGCTATGTCATAGTTATTTTCATTACATGCATCAAGATACAAAATTGATTATTTACCATCTGGTGTCTCGCTAGGGGTTAAGTGAAAGGGAAGCAGTGGTGATGGTAGTCCGCTTGCTCAGCTCCTTCATCCAACAAACGTCGCACCTGACCAACTGTTGGTTGTTAGTAAACCATGTGGAAGGGCTAAATATTATAAAAAATAAGAATATACTACTAATAAATTGACAGAAAGAAGTAAAAGAAAATATTATTTTTATTTCAGTCAATCTTAATTTGAAATGTTACAGAAAATTCTAAATTGAGAAAGAAATGTTTGAAATTAAGTAAAGCACAATTATCATTCATTATAATAGATGTGAAAATCAATCCTGGAGGAAATTTAACGATTAACGCTAGTAAAAAGAATTATTTTTATTTTATTTTTTAAGTATTCTCCAAATTTGAATAAAGTTGATATTGGTCACCATTCTCATTATTGCTGGGCATCTGATGGGTAAATGATATAAGATTTTCGCGGTCATTTTCAAGGGAATCCTACCAGGTGCGCGCACAAGAGATATAACCACTGGATACCCGTCAAAATGACTTTGGAAATGTATTTCAATGGGTGGTTTCTAGTAAAAGGTGAGCCATAATGCAATGACTGCTTAATAAGCAGTGCTTAGACTCTAGAAAACCTTTGGTTTCACGATCTACCATAGAAGGTACTCACGCTCATTTTAATTATGAGTCCCTCTATCGGTAATTCAATTGAAATAATATCGATCCTTCGATCACTTTATTTTATTTTAAAGGTGTTATTTATCGAATACTTTAAGTGATTGCAAACGAACATCGATTCAAATCCCAGAACATTTTATTAAGTATTATTAAAAAATTATCGGTGGTTGTCGGAAGATGAGGGTCCAAATTTCTTTATCTGACCCAGTAGACGAGCGGTCTTCCATCTGCGTCTTCTTTCTCTTTCCGCTTTGCTAGGGTGATATTTTTTGTGATTTGGTTTCGGTTGTGAATTATGATTACTTTGGGTATTAGTTGGAGTGAAACTTGAGATGGGCCAGGTGATATTCGGATCAAGGTTCAAAACTGTGCTGGGGGGATGCCCGATTTCTGGTCTGATCGTTTCCTTTAACTTTAGTTGATAATTTTCCTTCTTTAACTTGTCGAGTTCGGTCATCATCTCCGTGTGTTGGTTTTTTAGTAATTCATTTTGCTGTTTTAGTTTTGTCGCCTACTCCGGCCGAGTTCAGGTCTCCTCCATCCGACGATATCTTTGGATCATCGACTCAGCTCTCTGACTCTGTTTTAGGGCCTCGTTGTGATAATTAGCTACGTCTCGTCTGAATCTTTCCACGCCCAAGGTGTTATTATTGTTTGGTTGCACTAGAATAAATGAGCAAATTTTAGATTGAATTGAAACTCGTGTTTGAGATAATTTTAAGGCAATGAAGTTGATGATTTAAGGTATACGTATATATTAAGCCAAAATGTAATGGGTTGTGGAACGATGTAAGCTTTACGAAGAATTCCATCAATTTCGAGCAGTTCTTGGTTTAACTTATTTATTTATGGAGTAGATCGGTCGAGTGGCATATGTATAAGGTCCTAATAATATGTTTTTAACCGAAAATGTGATCAAAATTTGGAAATTCGCATCCCTTCCCCTTAAAATCCCAGAGTTCAAACTTTTAAAAATTATCAATTAAACCAAAAAATTCCGTTCTATTTTTAGAACGGAATTTCTCAATTCCGCACACTATCTCGGGGTGAGTGATTTGAAGTTAATTTTCTTACATGGATTATCGATTTTTTGATTTCAGGTTTTCCCAGATTTTACGAGTTTTTTCCCTTCTCATTTGGAGTTTTTTAGAGAAGGTATCCCAGATCTCAATCAAATCAGGTTGCTGACTTTTATATATTCTTAATAAATATGTTTTTTTACTAGTTATTAATTTCTTTTTACTTAATTAAATTCTTTATATAACATAAATAGACAAAAATGACTTTTTTCTAAATGTATTTTATACGAAAACGCGATTCTTATGATTGTTACATAGAATTTTCTTATAACAAATATTACTGAAATATAAAAGTGAAATTCTTTTTCATTTTAAACAAGTTACACAAAAGTTTATTTGAGGAAAATAATTGATTCAAATTGTTGTTGGAGAATTCTTCCACTTCTTTCGTTATCGTGAGGTAGTTGCCCGTCTGCTCTTCTTTATTTCATCACACTCTAGAGAATGAATCATCATCATATTAATAATAATAATTAATAATAAATAAACATAAAATAAATATTTTAAAAAATTAGATCGCATAATAATTTCTTTTGGATTCTAAGGCAAACTCTCTTTCCTCGTAAACATGAAAATCACCTACAATAGAAGAGCATATTATCTAATGACCGTATTTTTAAGATGTTAAATTTTGTCATTACATTTATTGAAATCAGAATAACTTGTGTTGGGCCAGAACACAAACGGCCTTGTAAATGTTTAAATGAATCGGTAACACACACGCAAATATAACACGCAGATTTAAACTCAAACCTATTAAAACACTAATTAAACCCACCAAAATATGAGAGGAAAAACAATAAAATATAAAATAATAAACATAAAAATAAACATAAAAATAAATTAAAATAATAACAAAAAGCAACAAGATCCGTACGATATAAATATAAACATAACACGAAAACCTAACAAATTCGACCGAAATTCGATAATTTAACAAAAATGTGAAATTTCATAAAAATGAAATAAAAATCAAGGAATTTGAATTAGAAATAATTCAATAAAAATTTCAAAAGAAAAATTATCAAATAAAATTGCAAAATAATAAAAATTAAGATTAGAATACACTAGAAAATTCCAAGGTCGAATTTTGTTTTACTAAATCAAAAAGAACACGCAAGGTTAGGGCCAAAAAATAGGTATATATACAGATTCATTTTCACATAATTTTTAATCGTTTTTGAAAATCGTCAAATCAGTTTTTTGAAAATCTATATAAGTGAGAGTTTCATTTGAAAGCTCTCTCCACGTCGCATCCTCGCAACCTCGATAGAGCTCTGCTTGGGTGTCGGCGTGGGGAGAGTGGTATTTTTATGATATTTCGTTATGTCTGGATCAAGTAATTGTTATGTTATTTTTTAATATTAATAAATTATTTATAATACCTAAAATTATTTTCATAATTATTTTTTAATTGTCGAAATTTTTCCGGCCCACAGCCAAAGACACATCACAAGTTAGTAAAATCAAATATATCATCAAACTCGTGTAAGTGCGTGGAATATTGCTAATGATTCGTGCCCTTGAAGGCCCGGCGTGCGGAACGCAGGAGCTGGAACGTCAATATTATTCCGTATAGAAGAAGGGAGGGATAAGAAAGTGGTCTTTTGGCTATTTCCTCGTCTCTCAGTTTCTTTAAACTCGACCTAAACTGAATCTACATATGGCTCAAAATCTCCACACCGAGTAGTCCAGTGGGCACTTATTAACTATGATATAAACACAATGCGCTTAGGATCAATTAAGGGACGTGGACAGGGATAACGAAATTGTTGTTATACTATAAATATAAAGAAGCCTTAAAATATGAAATCGTTGTTAAATAAATGTTATAAAATAGGAAGCGTCGTAAAAGGAACGGGTTAGGTAAAATGTCGTGTAAAATATCATAGATTGAAGTATAATTACTAAATATTATCGTAATTAAAATCAAATCCCAAAAATTTTCCGGAACTAACCTGAGTTAAAAGTTTCGAACTACCTTCCAGCTAGGGTGCTGAGGGAAAACTTAACGCGTGAATAGGAAGGAGATAATACAAAATTCTTGGGCTAGGTTAAATATTGTAAAGGTTATCTACGCATCCGCCACTGACATCAAAAATACCAGGACCAAAGAGTTTAGACAATACTAGCAAATTAAGACATTAGAGATAAAGAGTTGATAAAAATAAATGTAAATCCATTATGCCAACGTTAAATAAAACTTCCGGCCGAATTATTCATGCCAAAAATGAAAGGAACCAAGAGTAAATCGAATTCGAGACGCTTAGGTTGATCGATATTAGGCTCCAAAACCTCTATCGTCATTAAATGCCTCCACTGCCAAAACAAACTATCAAATACAAACCCCTGTGAAAGTATTAACATCAAAAAACTAATAATAATGAAACTCAACTGGACTTCCGGAACAAGACTAATTTCCCATGAAACTATCCACCCCCAAACGGATTAAAATAATAAAGCGTAAAATCAAAAGCAAAGCCAAATAAAGCCAAACTTTAAACCATCATAAAAACATAGTCATATCAATTCAACAACCGTAGAATGCCTAGCTCCCATATCCATAGAGGGGAAATTCCGATAGCCAAAATTCCATCAATCGATTTAACGTGGAAAACCCTCTTCAGCCAAAATCGGCAGGAAAACAACTATTAGATAAGTAAAGACCTATATGTAAACACTAACAAATTAAAATCTTTTATTGAAAAGATAAAAAACTCAACTCATTGTGTACAACAAAAATTTTGCTATGGTCCACCGACATCCACTGTGGATCGATTCTGAGCTAAGAAAACCGAAATTATCCACTAGTATTCACGAGTAAACCATCGACCCAAGTTGAGTAAGTGTCCGACCCAGCCATTCATCCATGTTTAATCTTCCTTAGCCAATAATCAACTAGGATTCCGACGACATCACTCGATCTAAAATGAACGGCAAATAAAAATTATTTAATAGGTACGATGAGACCACCTGAGAGTTATGCCACTGACCAAAGTTATTGTGTTTTTCCTTTGTTTCTTTTCTAACGTCTATTCAAAAGTCGAACACTGAGAAATCGACAATTAAAATTTAGTGGAATACAATTTTTCAATACTTACCCGCAATAGTAACGATTCAACAAAAAATTAAAACTGAAATGATCAGGAAGTCGGCTAAACGCATCTGCCCGTATGAATGCATAATTCCTCCGTTGACCTTTATGATAGAATCAATCAATAGAAATGGTGGTTTCCCACCTACACTAACAGGGATGTAGGGCACGACATGCACACACAATTAGACACACTGTGTAGTGAACTCCCACGGTAGTGCTAGCCAATATGACGTTTTTAATATACACCCACGGATGGCAAGCACACACACTCTCTCTCCCTTCTGTGACTGACAACCGATCCATATAATAGAAATCAACAGTTCGATTTGGCAGTTAGTGTTTTAGAAAGAAGAAAATTGATTAAAAATGTCTCAACAAGGAAACCATGTGAATAAAGGCACAACAGACAGGATCTTAGACGACGATATTGTTTCAAATCCCAGGATTCTAACGTTCGGTAGGATGTTTTCCCTTCATAAATTCACTCTTAATCTTATACGAGCTCTAGGAAAAATTGTTACGATACCAACCAAATGATTTCACCGAACTAGTATACTATTTGATGTCGAATGGCCAAAAAATCGGGACGAGGAAGTTTTCTCTCATGTCGACTCGTTCCTCAGATCCTAGGTTATAAGTAAATTTAAGACCCAGTCGTGCCAAAGCGGTTAGGCCTAGTATTGAGAGTAGGATGAAACAATCCGAATTTAGTTACTGTGAACCGCGTTTAACCAATAAACCTTTTGATTTTAAATTGTTATACTGATTTAATTAATATACAAATACGTTAACCATGCTGTAAAAATTTTAATTACCTTTATTGAATTTATGTGAGTAGATTAATTTTATGATTTATAATTTCGTCAATTATTCAGGTTATTACGTTTCTTATACGGCTAGATAATTAATAAAAAGGGGCATTTCGACTTGCAATTGATAAGCATCAGATTCGTTAACTTTAAAAATGGCCCAATAAGCCCGTTAAGGTAATTTTTCGATGCCACTGGAGTAAGACCTTCTTAAACACGATTTGCTGACGACGAAAAATCCCAACCTGACCGGATGATTGAACGACGACCCATGCTTACACCTAACTAAATTTTGATTATTAACTATAGGATCTTTTAGTGTTGAAATTCTTAATCTAAGAGAATCTCTAGTTATATTGAACACTATTCTATTAATTCTCTTTTAATTTAATTTAAACGAAATTTCTAGATATAATAACTATTGGAAATCATCTTGGGAGCAAATTACAAGAATTTTATCAAATTTGAAGGCATGATTTGGGAAGATTAATCATCATTAACTTATTCTGAACATTTGGAATTTTGTTTTGCACCTTAACCATCAACAATCCCTCAACGTATGACCCGTGAGTACATTTTTATCTTCAAAACAACCGCGAGGAAGCAACAATAATAAGTACTTACACGACCCCACAAGTAGTGAATACCATCTAAATAGACAGCAGTTAAAACCAAATAATTGATTCTAAACTCACCGACAAAGCATGAGCCGTCCCAGTCAAAGTAGGTATCGGGTCAGACCTGAAAATACCTGGTAACTGCGAGTTTCATTTAATTGTTTTAAATAAAAATTAGAAATATCACGGTATTTTAATAATAGTTTATATAAGAAATTTCAAATACACTTGCTTAATTTTGGAAACCCTTATCGATTGTCTTGTATGTCACCCAAAAAAAAGTTAAAAATATGCATACGATGACCTTGATTAGATTTGCTGATATTTTCAACTATATCCTGATTAATGATCATCAAGTTGATGTTGCCAGACATGACCTCAAAAAGATATACCTACATCTTACAAAAGAGAACCAGCTACACTGTGCATACCGTACGAATAACAAGAAAATACTATGCAAAAAGGTGTTTGATATAAATTCATCAATGAATGATATACTTGAACACATGGCAATCCACACTGGATACTGCTTTGAGCAACACAAAAAAATAATGTGCTGCTGTGGTATGTGGAAACCTTTCGAAGAACTGATTCAGCATATTAAGATCATTCACCTAAGCGAATACATAAACTCAGTTAAAACCACAGAACAAGAAATCAAAAACAATACCAACAACACCTCCTTTATTTTTAATGGAGTATTAGCCTCTTGTGAAACTCAAAACATTCCGGATGAAGAGGTACCAATCAAACCAAGAGACCTTCCGGAAAATTTAGGTTTTACAAAAAATATTGATACTGAACTAAGTTGATGGTCGCAGCACTTGATCAAAGCATTTGTATTCACTTTTGCTATAAAGCCTTCTACAATTTATATTGATCCAATTACTTGCAGTGCTTTGATTCAGTGCAATTATAAAACCTTCTTTGAAACCTTCCCATTCAAAAATTTCGCTAATTGGAATGAAATCATTATGCCAATCTACTGCGGAACATCGTCTTGGTCCTTTTTCTTCTTGGATAAAAAAAGACGCATTTCACTGATCATTGATCCAAATGCAGAGGACAGTCATACCTTGCACTTTGATTTTGCGAATGACATAATGAAGACTATAATCAGCATTGAAAATATCTTTGGCAACTTGCACTTTCAACTCACTGAGATTGAATACCCAATATTCCATGATACGTGTCTCTCATCCTTTTATGTGTGTCATTTCATCAAGTGCCTAATGACAAATTCTGCAATCACAAATCCAAATATAACGGACATGAAAAATTTGATGAAACCAATTATCCAGAAATATAACTGTACTAAGTTTCCTAATAATGATACTAGAAAATACAGGATGCTTGTCGAAAACCTGGTGTTTCAAATCAATCTAGATGCCATTACAAGCGAAGAAACTCTATGTGAAGTCGAAAGGATTAATGGAAGACTGAACCCTCAAAAATACTTCAAAATTGAGAAGCCAAAGTCAGATATTATTCACTTACGCATTAAAAAATCAGCTGAGCTACTCTGCGTTAAGCGACTGAAATTTCAGATTAACCAGAAACACGAGATAGCGAAGATATGGGAAAGTGATGAGATAGAACATAAGCCTCCAATGACAAAATTCTTGAAAGCCTTTGCAAGCTCTGAATGCCCTACTCCCATCACTGGACTTATAACTTTATTTCAATACTCTGACTCAGATACAAATTGTATCACTGATGTTGAGAATATTACATGTGTCATGAAACAACTAGACAGCACTGCACCGGGGATGGACTTAATCACAATAGGAGACTGGAAGATTATATCCCCGAAACATGACCTTATCACTGCAATATGCAATCATATATTGAGGAGTGGTGAATGCCCAATGAGATGGAAGCTATACAGGACGGTACTCATCCTGAAACCTGGAAAGCACGATGAAAGTTTTAAAGCAAGCTCATGGAGGCCGCTAGCTATTATGGATACTGCTTACAGAATCTTCACGACCTTGTTAAACAACCGTCTCTTAACATGGATAAAGAATGGTAACCTAATTAGCTCTAACCAAAAGGCAATTGGTATACCAGATGGATGTGCCGAACACAATGCTACTTTACATCTCGCAATTGATCAAGCAAAAAGGAACAAAACCGAACTTCATATTGTTTGGCTTGATATTGCTGACGCATTTGGATCGGTACTCCATGACCTAATCTGGTACACACTATCCAATATGGGACTAAAAAAGGAAACCATATTACTGATTAAAGAATTTTATAGTAATGTGAAGACTTTCTTTGACTGTGATGGAGTTATATCTAAACCTGTACCAATAACAAAGGGTGTCAAACAAGGTTGCCCACTCTCCATGACACTCTTCTGCCTTTCAATTGATTACATCCTCAAGACAATACTTGATAACTGTCCTTTCTTTCTTCATGGCCTAAATATCAGTATCTTGGCTTATGCTGATGACATAGTCCTATTAGCTGACTCCTTCAAGGGGATTGAAAACACCTTGCAAATGACTGTTAAATTGGCTAGCTATGCAAATCTTAAATTTAAGCCGTTCAAATCTGGATACTTGTCCATCAACAACATAAACGCTGATATCTTCAAGCTTTACTTATACAACGAAGAAATACCCATGATAACGAACGAAAACAGATACAAGTATCTTGGAGTTGACTTCTCCCTTAAACGAAATCAAGATATCGATGGACGACTGGAATCAGCACTTAAACTAACCACAACTCTGTTTAAGTCTTACTTGCATCCAGCCCAGAAGCTTAATGCCTATAAAACTTTCATCCACTCCAAGCTGGTCTTCTCTCTGTGGAATTGTGTGATCGGCCATAGAATCCTCGACTGTGACCGAAATCGAATCTCACAAGGACGTGAAAAACAGCTTGGTTTTGACCAAAAGATCAAAAGACTTTTGAAGACAATGATTGGTGATAAATTCCTAGCAGTTAGCAATGTCTTCTTATATGCACATTGTAAACTGGGAGGACTCGGAATGACATCAACACTTGATGAGTACCTGATACAAAGTATTACAGGAATAACCAGGCTATTCAACTCGTCAAATCTCAAATTCAGAGAAATGCTTATTACTGAGCTGGGACTTGCTAGGGGTGATAAAAGCTTCGAAGCTGGACTAAAATGGATAAATGGCGAAGTAACCAATCAATTCCATAATACATCTTTTTTCATTAAATTTCAAAAATCGGCACTAGCTCTTAAGAGAAAGTTCAATATATGCGTTAAGCTGGGCTTTGTAGATGACTCTTTCTCGCTTGAAATGTCCTACAATAAACGCACTACCTACATTAATAAACAGAACTTAAAGACCCTTTCTAAACAGCTGCACGACTTCATAGGTCTCTATTATACGGAGCAATGGTATGAGATACACGTACGCGGGCATATTGCAGCTACAATCGGAGACAACATCACTGCCAAGTATCTAGTCACTAGCGATACGCTTAACGATGCACAGTATACCTTCTTAATACGTGCAAGAAATAACCTTTTGGATTTAAACTACAATCCTTACCGTCTGAAGAATAACATATACACAAAGTGCAGACTATGCCATCTGGAAAACGAGACTCAGGCCTATGTGTTTAATCACTGCCAGGCTAAACCAAACGCCAGGAGAGTCAAGCATGAAAACGTCCTGGTGAACATAGTTACCTTCTTAGAGAAAATTGGATTTGAGATTGATGTTGAGAAATCTCCAAAGTATCTCAAAGTACCAACAAAGCTGAAACCAGACATGACAATTAAATCAAAAAGGAACAAAGAAATACATGTACTTGATCTAAAAGTCCCATATGACTCGGTCAATGGTTTTGATAAAGCTCGAGAAGGTAATTATGAAAAATACAAGGATCTAGCCATGGAAATAGGTGATGCCTTCAATGAAAAAGCTACTGTCTCTGCCATAGTGATTGGATGCTTGGGAACTTGGGACAAGAAGAATAATCCAGCATTGGCCAAAATTGGACTGACAAAGACTGAGATCAAGTCTCTGGCCAGGATAGCATGCTCAAAGGCGGTGGTTGCATGCTATCATATCTACCGTGAGCACATCTCATACAATAAGAGTGCTATGGTACTACCTTTCAGTATTACGTGATGATGATATGCAGCAGTGCTGGTAATTGCATCGGCATTGCAGACTTGTGATAGATGGAAAAAAAACTAACAGGAATAAATGCTGAGCCACGCTCGCATATATTAGCCGAAATGCCGCTTTTATTTTAAAATAAAATTTTGAAAAAAAAAACAATAGCGCTCACTTTTTGCGGACGATCTATCCACTCGAACACAGTTCCAACGTTGCTTAGCAACGGGTGCCGAGTGGCAACAAAGAAAATATTTATATGGCGTTACCAGGGCAACCACAACCTAGTTCAAACAAACGTCGAAACCCAGTAACCCACCACTTGCTTGCATTTTTTGTTTAAATATTCTATGAATCTCTTCCTTTTCTTTACATTTTTTTCTTTTTTATAATAGATACCTCTTTTAGCCAATTCTTTAAAAATGAACTTTCGTCTTTCAAACTTTTACTAATTAAATTTAATCATTAAATTTGACTTTATTTTCATTGCATGAAAAATAAATGGCATGATCCTTCTTCTTTCTGATTATTTCTAGTCCTTTTATTCTTCGAACTTGTATTATAGTTAAATTATTTTCTTGATCAGCCACGCTCCACTGAGGGTCTGGCGTTGGGATTCTTGGAGAGCATATCTGACCCGGCGAACTACCATTCACTATGGGTACCTCCCACATCTAAGTACTAGTCTTAGACTAGTTGGTGAAAAATCATTTTATTCTGTTGTATGCATGTAGACAATCAGATAGATAACAATTGGAATATAATGATGATTAATAATAATTAATATATAATCAGCAATTTATGGATAATAGTAATCAAAAATGATAATTAAAATAATGATTATTATGAATGATTAATTATGAGTTTTAATGATTTCCTATAATTGATCATAATGGGGATCGGTCACGAGGCATCTCGCATAAGTCAAGCACCATGGGAGCGAAGCTTACTTTAGAAAATTTTAATATTTCGACAATAATGAAAACAAATCATATTATTTGAAAAATTTGTATTCAATACACCTAACATTTATTCATAAATCAAAAATAACATAAGGTAAGGCATTTCCTAAATTTTCTGCATAAAAATAATGAAAACCAAAATTCAGTTACGTCTACAAAATTTTAACATTAAATATAACTAATAAAAATTAAAGATAAAAATATAGATAGCTCCTTACTTTAAATAGTTTCAATTTGGAATAATTCTGTATAAAACAAATTTTTCTAAAACTTTCTTTTTTTTTAAAAATAGCATTAAATTATGTCGATCTGGCAACGACTTATGTAGAGGGTTTTACACGCATGTTTTTGATGCCGTAAAACCAAACGCCTACACGTTTTTACCATATTTCATCACTTTTCTCCTAGTTGTCAGATTTTCATGATTCTTTTTTATTAAAGTTTCTAATTACATTTCTCATAGTTATTTTCTACAAAGCGTTTCCAATGAATTTGATCTCAATTTGATGAAATAGGTTAATTTTGATAAAATTTAGTGTTTTTCTATTTATTTTTTAATGTGCTTATTTATTTTTTACATATTTTTTTGTATTTTCTACTCTCTTTTCTACTTTTTGTATTATTTCATGCTAAGTAGGCTTTTTGATGATTTTTCGTTTATTTGCATTTTGCGCGCCTTAATTTTATCGGATATCGTTCCAGATAAACAACAATTAAATATCATAGCTTTTGCGCAACATTATTACTTGTTAAGCCAATGTTTAAATCAAAGGAAAGGACAAATGGAAACTCTGTACGAACCTTCGACAACAATGATAGAAATAATCCATTACTAGGATGAACTAAAAAAAATAAATGAAATTAATTAATTTTCATTCATTGTTATTGATTCCAGAATAATAAACGAAAGAAAATTTACTAGAATAAAATAAAAAAAATTAATTAAATTTTCTTTAATATTCAATTGAGAGAACTAGCAAAAATAACATGAAAGGAATAAATTAAATAACAAAAAAATTTATTATTATTCATTTTAGAGGAATCCCCAAAATGGAATGAAGGAAGTAAATCAAATAAACGAATTCTCTATTTTTTGATATTTAGAATAGTTACCACATATCACGATTTAAATAAATTGACTATTATATTTTTATATTTATGATTCCATACAATCACAAGTCCCTCAAGAAATGCTACAGAGACGGCAACTCATCTAACAATCAGCCGGAGTAAAAGATTTCCAATATATATTGTGATATAACGACATAAATAAAACGGTTCTAAGATTTTTTTTATTCATTTTTGATTGCTTCCATTATTCTGTTAATGTTTTTTTATTTTAAAATGTTACTTATCCATCTTTTTCATCAAATTTTTTTACTGCTGCCAATTCTTTTACCAACAAAACAAAAATAGTCTATACTTATTGCCCAACAGAAGGAATCACATTTAGAAAAGCGAGCTGAGGTCAGTGAAACCAAATAAATAAACATAAATAAATAAAATCTAAATCAACCTAAGGTTCTAGACAAAGCAATTTTTCATTGGGATATTTGTTTTCACGTTAGCAAATTAATTTCAGAAAGAAAAGTGCAGATAGTGTAACAGCTTGTAAGTTTGTGTTAGAAAAATTATAAACGTACTTTGTGTTTGGTTTTGGTTACTTGATTTATAAAAGGGAACACAATTATTCAGAGGTTAACCGACTTCTAAAATAATAACTCAACAATATTTCCTAAACTGGAAATCCGCCATTAGCTAGCAGCAAATTTATTTAAATTTCTATAATCACTATCAATGGATGTCTAAATAGCTAGATAATACAATAGATGTTCGGTTTAATGCATAAATCTATTTAGCGATTCTTAAGATAAAATTTATGAGAATTAATTTTGAAGAAGTTTTGTTTGTAATTTTCATTTACCCAAACTGTTTACAATCATTATTCAAATTTAGAACTAAATTTAATTAAATGTGCTCTATTTTTAAACTTTCTACTGATATTTCTAAAGTTATTAGTAAAGTCCAATTTGTATCATGTCGTACGTATGTGAATGTCTCACATAAGGTTTTTGCTAATAAAACCCAATTGTTAAAGCGTATGTTATGTAATATTTAATAATTACATTATTTATTTAGCCCTTACGAGAATATCTTCTCATGATGCATCAAAAGTAATAGCTGTAAGAAATTCAAGATATCAGTGGAGGTTTTTTTGGGACAAAATGGTAATTTTAAATTATATATTATTATCAATTGGTTTAGCACTTTTATATATTGCTCGGTGCAATTCCATATATGTGTATTATTGGATATTCAAATGTTATCATCGGAAAAGCAGAATTAACTGAAATCCCCGAAGGTTATGAACCTCGCCATTATGAATATTATCAAGTTCTGTTTATTAGATATTTTAATTTTTATTTATTTTTAAATATTTAGCATCCAATTACCCGTTTTTTTGTTCGAAATTTTTTTAATCACTGTCAAAGGCTGTACGAACAAAATCTTGATTCATATGTACTGACAAATGAGTTAACTCATACAAGGTAATTTGGACAATTATTTGCGATTAAATGATTTTTATTTCAGGCGATTAATAAACACTTTTCTCAAAATTCAACCATTTATTGACGACTACAAAACTCCTTATTTTATACCTGTCAATCCGATTAGTGTAAATATGGCTCTAGATCTTTATAATTTAGAAAAAGAGAAAGGTGTGAGAACACCTCCTTGAAATTAATATAATTGTGTTAATTTTGATTTTTGTTTGGGTATTTCTAATTTCATAAAGTTTTTGTTAGTTAAATAATATACAAATAGTTTTCACTTATGATTTACAGCTAACTTTGGGTTATTCTTAAGCGTGTGAGCTGGCAACCAGACTCAATTATTAGACATCATTCATTTATTTAGTCTGATCGGTTCATCCAGAGGCCTTCCATGAATGTTATCATGCAATTTTAGCCAATCTTTGACACCCCCTCATCGCAAAAAGTTTTACCCCATCAAGTATCATATGCAAAGCTCTGCCCCCCCCCCCATTAAATTAACTGGCGCTTCTAATATACTGATGAGCTCAGTGATTAGAACAATTAAAATCTGAAATCAATAAATTAAAAGGTATTTGATGTTTTATGAAATGTCATGACGTCACATTTTTAAAGCACCCTCAAGCAAGTGACGTCATTTAATTACGGTCCATGAAGGTAACTGGTTTCCTGTTCGATTTGATAGTGCTTGTCAGTTTCTCTTTCATTTTCTAACATGCGAGTTTCAGCATTTCAATTGCATCGATTTTAAACCAACACAAATTCAATATTTCACCATGCTACAAAAAAGAATAAAATTCACTATTTAACATCGATGATGCAGGAGGGGGTTCACAAAGAAAATGAGGTTCCCGTGTACAGCGTACTTAATAAGACTCATTTAACTATGTAACATTTTATCAGAGTAGCCTTTTACTGCTGTCTTCGTTGCTCATAAATATTGTTGGGTTTTTATATAGAAAGTCGGTGCTCAGGTCTAACTCCTTGGTGTCCTTCTTTAATCGATTTAATTAACACAACACAATAAGATTTTTTCACAAAAATCGATTCAATTCACAATACTCTACACAATTACTCTGTACGATTTCACAAAATTCAATTCGTTGGGATACGTCTTTCAAAGGGAGATGTTCCTGTCTGGTACGCAATTTGTTTGACTGGTTGATTTATCTTTAAGTTTATTACCTCCTTTATTCCGCTCTCTGAAATATTCTCTTCGACCAACTGGCAATTTTGTTGATCTGACTTTTCTTTTTATACTCATCTCGCAACTCAAGTCACCCGCAAACTAAATTGGTTTTGGCATTTTTGACATCTCTGTCCAAAACCAAATTAGTTATTTCTAAACTCCCGGGTTTTCCATTTGTTTACAATAATTATTTTGATGGCGGGTTCCTCTTTTATCCCGGGTTTCCTTCGTCAACCAATTTCGTTTTCCGAAATTAGAAAATTTGTTGACGTTCCGGGTTTCTCACACTAATCGGGTTTTCTGTTGGCTCGGACTTCCCCTTACCTAATTAATTTTTAATTAATTTCTATTTTTATTAAATATTTCCTTTTGGATACCCCCAATCGATTTAATTTTATTATATTTGAATTTGTCTCGTCATTTGGCATCCGCCCATACTCATTTCCCCCTATAAATATTTATTTTAAAATTTTAATTGATTTTGCCTTTTAATTATTATTTCGAATATCAATGTTTTTATTGATTTTCCATTTTTACTTTTGTGCATTTTGTTAACCCCAACAATATCAACTTCGATGGTTTGTGTTTCTCTCAGCATTCACTATACTTTATCCTACGTAGGTAGGCGATAATTTGAGTTTAGATGCGGGTTTATAGCCAAACTCCAAATTCAAAGTGTTGGATCCTTTTCGACAAAAAAATTCATAGAAAATGTATATGAAGTCGAAATCCAAATTTTTTAAATTATTAAGTTTTTAAGCTATAAAGTACGGCATAAAAATGAAAATTGAATTTTTAAAAAAATTACAAAAACAAATTATAAATTCAAATTCAATCTTCTTTTCTCTTTTGCCAGCCAAACAATTAAATCATTTCTACCAACTTCAATATTTCTATGAATATTAAACAAAGTTAAACCCATTAGATCAGGGGTATTTAACTTTATGCAGCATCTGGGGCACATGGTAAATTTTTGAAGGAAGGCGGGCTGCATAAAAAAGTTAACTAAATTTTAAAGTTAAGTTTTATTATAAAAATGAAAATACATGAAAAAATGGGAAAAAATTTACTCCTTAGTTGTGTAAATAACTAGTTAATTAATTTATTTTGCATTAAGAATAAAAAAAATAGTATGGATTGTATTTGTTATACCATATGCATGCCTCAAAATATTCTGACGGGCCGTAGGATAGACACTCTTGATTTAGATGTTCTTGTTCTGCTGTGTTTCTCAAATAGGTTTTCAGCCTTTGCAACAGTTGAGTTTATAATAAAACATGAATAAAAATAAAAAAATTTTAAAATTATCAAAATCAATTAAAATTTTGTGAAAAGTAAAAATCAATATTTTTCGGTTGGAAAAGTTCTAACCGGTGGGAAATTTGATTTTGAAGACGCATAAAATACTTTTAGATTGAGATGAGGTAAATCGAAGGGTCGGGAGCCCAAAAACAAATTAATTAAAATTTTGCCGACGAACCCATTAATCAAGGGCCGCCGAGCTGAACGTCAGCCTAATTGGTTTCTCGGAATTAGTAAAATGGACAATAAATTGTCCGAAAAATGGTTTCCCTAGCTCTAAACAAAATTAACTGCAACCCAAAATATTAAAAGGACTTGACAACAAAGTAAGTTCCCAGTTTGTCGAAGAGAAAAATCTAACGAGTTGAAAGTAATAAACAGATAAAGAAGTTAATCAGATTGCAATGACTTATTACGTGATACCCTTAGGGTGTTTACGAAATAGCAAATAATTGTATCTTGTGGTTAATATTTGTGAATAAAGATTTCTTTGTTGTGATTTTGTCTTATTAATTATTGAACACGAGGAGTCGGATCGAGAGATCTATCCATCGACGAATATTTAATATCACAACACAAAGTTTAAAAGGATCTTTCATTTACACTTGATGTCACTGGTAGTGACAAATATTTTATAAATAAATATTTTTGTTGCATTTACACAATGCTTCGATTGTGTTTTTATATATTACAGTTGTAAAAAATTTATGGAACCGCAATTTTAAATCACTTTTTAAAATAGAATGTTGAAATATAAGATTTACACAAATTAATAAAATAACATAATTTTGTAACTTGGAAATATAGCATCAAATTTTATATAAAGTATTGTGATTAATAAACTATTGTCTCAATTGGCTTAACTATTGATCTAGAAATGTATAAATATTTTTTGCTGGAAATATTTTCTATCTTAAACTCATTTTATTTGCTTAGTATCATTTGCACATTTACCTTCCTTGCCTCTCACCAACTTTTCATTGACTCTCGCTCACCTTTCGTTCGTGCTTAATTCATCATTATAGCTTGTAAGTATTTTAGTAATCTAAGTGTGTGCTTTTTCGTAGTATGTAAATTTTATATTCAAAAGCTATGATTAAAGTCAAAAACATCAAGTTAATAATAGATTTTGTAGGGAATAAAAAATATTAATTATTATTAATTATTATTGTTGGCGAATGGGGTTGGTTTTTTTTTATTTTTTCTAGGGTTTTTGTGCATCTACCCCCTAAAAGCCAGAAAGATTATTATTCTATCCCTCCTATGTACCCATGGTGATTTCCATGTTGGTACTGTACATAGAGGTTGAAAATTCATGAGCAGGTGAGCTCCATTACTAGAACTACTCCTCACGATATTTTCACTTTCGGGTTCTGGACTGCCGATGGAAGGTCTTACGTCTTTCTTTTTCTATTTCCTGGTCCTTACTCGTCTATTCCTACAATTTCCATGCTTATTTGTCGTCTTTACCCATTATTTATAAATGTGTCTTTCAAAAATTTGGGCAGCGTTCTTCCCTTATTTTTTGGTAAATTTCCTATTTCATTTGTTTAATCACGGAATCGACTACATTTTTCCTAATTTACCTTTATCTTTCCCTATTTTAAAATTTGATTAACAATTCCTTAATTCCCGCTACGTTTCCCATGATTTTAAGTAATTACAATCCTCTGCAGTCACTTCAATAAACGTTTCTCTCTTCTGTCAGATTATATCATTCAACTATTAGAATAATACTTTCAAATTTACATTCCTATACTATCCTATCCTTTCCTACTTGATTTTCTGATTAATTTTCTGGCAAAGTTTAAAATTTTCCCTACAAAACTTTATTCCCCCTTAACTAAAGTCGCACTTCCCGTGAGTTTATTTCTGCTCGTTCCGACCACTTTCAGTAGCCGCTACGAGTCGCTCAACGATGCACTGCGTGGAGGTCCTGTGCAATTGCCAGACCCTACTGCGTACGACCGAGGTTTCAATGGAACACAACCCACGAGCACAACTAGGGAACTTAATCCACCAGCCAGCACGCGATCCGTCCCATTGATAGCTATTGCAATACATATATATAAATAAGATTTTAAGGGGACTTGTCAGTGGCACCAAAAGATTCCACGACCATCCAGTATAAAATCAAAACTTTAACACCGAAATATATATTTATACAAAAAATAACAGTACTTACAATCCACAGTCATGCAACCAGATTTGAAAAATTGGCATAAATTGGCATAAAAATTTTGACTACAAGTGATTCACTGTTTGTCTAAGAATGTCTAAAAATTTTTAAAAATTTTTTGCCTGACTAAAATTTTCTAAGTCTAAAAATTGTGAAAATGACTGCTGTATATATAGTGTTTTTGTGCCTGTGTGCGACCAATGGGCGATTTTTCGCCATTTTTAGGGTTTTTTTAATCATTTTATTAATTTCAAAATATTTTTGTAATTTTTTATATATTTTTCTTTATTTTTTGATATATTAATATTTTATTGTTGGACTTTATTTTTATTATTATTTTATTACAATATTATTTTTTAACCCCAATATTTTGTTTTCTGGTCGCCTCTTCTGCCTGTGTTTTTTCCAAACCTTATTTTGCAAGGTTTTGGCAGTTTATTTTATTTTTCGTATGTTTCTTTTTGCATCTGTAGGCATTTTTCCGAATTTTAATTAATTATTTGTTTTATTTAATTTTTGTTATATTTTTAATTTGTTTTAATTAATATGTTTTATTTTATTTTTGGTCTCTTCTTGCGGTGCGTGCTTATGTTACAGCAGCCATATTGACAATTTCCAAACGACATTAATTATTTTGTTTTAACTTATACAATTTTCACCTTTTTGTTTAAATTGGTTTTGTAAACTTGTTTTAATTTTGGCTCTAAGCCCAACATTATTAATTATTATTAATAATTATTAATAAATTATTAATAATAATATAAATTATTATTACCTCATCCTAGAAATTACGTAATGATCGTTAAAATTATTTTATGATGTATGTGAGAGTGCGAATAATGATACTAACATCTTTCAATACATCATATACAGGAGTTTGTGACCCACATATTAAGTTGCGGTGTTTTTAGCGATCATATGTGATGTACATTTCAATAAACATTTTGATGGTAATTGTCAAGCAAATGGAAAACTATATTAAGAAAACTGAAGGAATAACAACCAAAATGTGCAGTGCAGGCCAATGAATTAACAGCATTACCAGAATCAGATTACAAGAAAGCGCCAAGATCAACGAGAATTCAATCAAAGAAGAAATACATATGAAAGAGAATAATAATCAGAACCGAAAGTATTTAGATGTTGGGAGCCTTAGGAGATTGGTCGTTGCTTACGCTAATGTTCGAATTTTTAATGTACACATTGTCATAGACAAGGAAACTTATGTTATGAGGTGAACAGAAAACGATTCAAAGTACAAGTAGCCGAGATCGACGAAGGATATATATTAGACAATTATGATAATCAGAACATCAAAGCTTTTGTGCTATAGGAACAAGCAAAATTACTGGAATAAAGGTTTATAATAATCTCAGCAAAGATTGTATCAATGAAAATGAATGTGAATGTATGTTTATTAATTATGATTTGAATTAATTTAAGTACTGTAGATAATTGTTTTATTTATACAAATTGAATAATATTTATAACATTGATGATGATGTTACAAATAAACAAAATGTGGAATATTTAAGTCTGATAAAAAAACGTGACAGTAATGATTATGTGATTCGAGAAATAAGCTTTGAGAAAGTGTTAGTTATGAATAAAAAAATGAGACATTAAAAAATGAATTATAAAATATGATGAGTGCCGAACAGACTACTTAAGCTTGAGCTTATTACATTGACAAGACGGATCGCGGATAACTCAAGAGACCTTTACATTTGTTAGATAAAATTGAAGAGCAAATTAAAAATGGAAACTTAGGGAATCATTAAAGAATGTAATTAAATGAAATACATCGTTAATGTCTAAAAAAGAAAGTAAAAGACGTTATAAGACTGTGTTTGAATTTTAGAGCTCCGAATAATATCGATAATAGACTTGTACTCCCAATGTCAAATATTAATGAATTTCGGAATGTATTAAATAACGCACAAAATTTTCGTTTTGAATTTTTTATATGAAATTAAAAATAATTTTTTAAATTTTCTATTTAAAATTATTTTGTAATTTTCAATATTAAAAATTTCAGCAACCTTCAGCTTCGCTCATATACTTTATAAAACATTACATTTACATGATATTGCTACAAGCAGGGGTGTGGAGCTGGATTCCGGAGCCTTGGAGTAATTTTCTGACTCCTCAGTCTAGTTCACAACACATATAAATAATAATTAGATAAGTATGAAAATAGCAGTAAGAGTGTTTATAATTATTTGGAAAACTCTGAGAATGAAAATGTTTGGATTAGTAAAATACAAAAAGATCAGATTTTATACAATTTGAAATTAACCGATAAGACATGTAATTGGAAACGCTATTTTCAAAGGTATCATATTAATGTATTTTATTCTGTCACTGATAAAGACAAACTAAAGAAAGACACGAGAGTCGCTAAACCAAGACTTTCTACCAGTCAACAATCTTCAGTTTTACAATATTTCCCAAGTGAAAAAGTCACGATATCAATAAAAAAAAGAAAATTTTAACGTTTATTTTCTGGATTTTGCATTATACGTTTGGACCTTCGAGCAATCAATGAAGGATGACTTGACTATATTGTTCTTAAGAACGAATTCATTTGGTTTTTTGATGATAAATTGTTATTATCTACCATATTATCTCAATGTTTTTAATAAAAAAAATTTATTAATTATTTTTTTAATATTATATGTAAAGTAAAAATGAATTACTAAAAGAAAATACTGTGAATTACTTTATTTAAATAAATTTAAATTACTTAATTTTTAAAGATTTAAGTTCTAAGTTTGATTATTTTGGTTAATATTTTTTTCTGGGAACAAATAAAAAAGACCAAAATTAAATTTGCATCATAGGAGCCGCAACCTCAGCTTTCATTTGAAAAAATTGCTCCTGGCCGGAGCTAAGTGAATTTTACTATGGCTCCACAGCCCTGGCTACAAGTAATGATGACAAAAGTGTGAACAAAAAATAATATGAACTTGAAAATCAAGAGGTGAAACATGATTTTCGGACTAAAAGGGATATTGCAAATAAAAAAGATCAAGAATTCTTATTTTAATAGATATTGAGATATTGTTTAATGACAAAAATCAAGATTTCCTTTACCATTTTAATTGTATTTATCAAAAAAAAGCAACGACAACATTCTAAAATAATACAATTATATCATTTTTGTGGTCTCATAATTCTCAAACGGTTTTTTATATCCCACGTTACAACAGCTAGGCCTGTTTTGCTTTCATTGAAAACCATTTTTGTGACTGGACCTTGTTCATCATAACTCTTTATAGGGTCTGTAGGATTGCATGTATCCCATACATAAATATTGTTGTCTCTACAACCAGTAAATACGATTCTAGCACTTGGAGATACTGCTAAACTGGCAATACTCGCTGGTTGGGGTCTATCTCCATGTTCAATAGCCTCTTTTGTCATATCTACATCTCTCCATACAGCAGCACCATAACGCGCTAAAGGGGTATCGAGTCGTAAATCATACATATGAAAGAATGTATCATCGGAGCCGGAGAAAAATGTTTTCGAATTCGATGCAACACTTAAGCATGTTACATCAGATTCGTGTCCATCATAGATAGACTGTAAAGGATTTTTTGAACGTCGATCCCATAACTTGATAAGACCGTCACTACCCCCAGTCAAAATGACACTGGGGGGATTTATAATCTCTAAAGAACTTATTGTTGCTCGATTTGAAATTGTTTGTTTAATTTTCACTTTTTCAACGTCCCAATAATTTATATTCTCCGCTTCATCTGTGGTTAGTAATTCATTTTTAAAACATCTAATATTTGATACGTTACTTTGATGCTCATATGTGCTTTTTATGACGTAACTTTCGTACATTTCGGTTTTATCTTGTTTCTGAGTAAATAAAGTAACATTGGCGCATAATCCTCCTACATATAAACTTTCAAGATCTTCGCTTATATCTGCTGTTATAGGTTGTTGACTGGAACAGTCTACTAGATTATAAATGAGACCTCTGATTGCATCCCATATTATTAAAGAGTTATCAGAACCAACAGATAGGAGGTAATCTCCCTTAAGTGACCATCTAACATCATGAATTCTGGAATGATGGGCTCTTAGCAAGTGAATGTTTATTAATTTCGGAGGATTTGATAAGAGTTTAACTTTATTCTTGTTAACGAAGCCGGAAATATTTGTATCAATGAATCTACTTCTCACTTCTTCCAACTTTTGTTTTAACTGAACGACTTCTTCAAGCAATTCATTTACTTTCTCTGTTTTACTATTTTTCATTGTAATGAAGCTCAGAAAATCAATAATATAAATAATGTTTAAATTCACTAAATAATATTTAATAATTATTTGGATTTTTACTAAACTAAATGGAATACACCAAAGAGCAATTGATGATGGCGAAATTGTCATTGATTAATCTTTTATATAATACAAATAAAATTTATCTGGATCAGATTAAAAAAATCCTAAAAATATATTGTTAAATTCATTTAAAATGTTGTTTTAAAAGTTTTTGCAGAGTAATTACTGTCAATAAAGCCCAAATAGTTGAAACTATAGGAAGTGTTTATGACAAAATTAAAAATGGGATAAAAACAAATGTCTTTTTTTATATTCGATATACTGCAATCTATCAAGCGGTGAATGAAGAGCTCTCAAAGCCCGATTATGATAATTTAAGAAATTATTACAATCACATCAAAAACTTTTCCCCAAAATGTTTATTGAAAAAAGAAACTTTGAGTAGACTGTTGATATTTTGTATTTAATTAAATTGTGAATTTTGTCGCGTCTGTGTAAGTGATAGTTGTTTTGGATTCCGTGAATTTGTGTGTGCACACAGACGCGAGATTTTTAGAATCGATTGCCAGTTGTCGATTTTTTAATGAATTTTGTCGAATTGGATATTTTTCGAGTTATTGGATTCGTTGAATGGTTTAGCTCAAAGAATGGGATATGGATTCATTAGTGTTGATAATGAACGCTGCGATAAAGATATCTTTGTTCATTTTAAATCTATTGCTATTGGTATTCTCAGTTCGTTAGCTGATGGCGAAGAAATGCTATTCGATATAGTCAAAGATGCAATTCAAGCTGTTATTTCTTTATATGCGCCTGTGCGTAAAACGGTTATCTTTCTGGATTCTGGAAGTGGTGTATTACTTATTGTCCCAATTCATGAAGGTTATGCGCTGCTTCATGCAATTTATAGAATGAATCTTTCTGGTAGAGATTTGTCAGATTATTTGATGAACTATGGTACATTGTTACAACAATGAACTACAACTAAAGGAGAATTCCACATAGTAGAAGAGCGTGGTTCTCTTTGGGTAACTACGCACCAGAAAAGATTACGATGACTCAGGTAAGGGGACTTCATTTATGTTCAAGCCTCACCATATTACAGGTCATCAAATATTTAAATCTTATTGCAAATATTAATGCCCAGGAAAAGGTCGAGAAAAACGTCATAGAAAAGTTATGAGAGACAATATTCAATAATGACGAAGCCGGCAGAAGATTATCACGTAGAGGTGTAAAAGGAATTTCTGGGCTTCCCAATCAAGAGACGATTATTGAACTGGATATTATTTGTGATTAATGTATGTTTTTATATATTTTAATTTTTAAATTTTGCAAGACATCCTTCCCCACTTGATAGTTTTAAAATTACGTTGTAATGTTTGGGAAAAAGCATATTTATCGAAAAGAAAAAGCGTTTGAATATTTGGTAGGCCTTACTAGTGTAGATGAAAATTGTGGGTTGTGTTTGGTATCCAGCCCTTAAATAGATTTAAATGGATGTTGCTATGGGCCCCAGCATCTTTTTAAAAAATCAAACGAACATTTTTGAATGAAAATGACCAGATGATGCTGACCAGAGCTAGTGGTCATTTCACCTTAATTGAAATTTGGCGAAAATGGTTATCACTTCCCGAAGATGTGATACTCGAACAATTATTTTTTCACCAGAAGCTCGTTTATATCAGGTTGGATACACATTGGAACATGTTGGTCATGCTGCTGCTGAACGTAGAAGTTACAAAAAGTTTTTAGATGTGTGGGGTTTGTGGTTAATTTAACCTTGACCCCAAATATAATCATTCTCGCCCCTAATGGTTACCCGTTGCCAAGCAACGTTGGTAATGCAACCACTGGTCATGGGACTGCCAAAGGTGAGCGCCACGAAGGAACTACTAAGGCCCGATCCCATAGCGGGTTCAACACACTACCGATAGAAGATATGTGTGCGATTTCTCCTTTTCACGTCATTGTTCGTCACCATCAATCAGTTATCTTTCCTTCAAACCCCTATGAAAACCTCACTGCTTCGTGGATTTAACTTATATCGCTTTCGATTAAATGAAAAATACTAATACAATCGATTAAACTATTTATTAATTATGACACCTAGTTTTGCGTCTGCCCCGAGACTTTCAATAATCGGCGTTTTGCGCGTTCTATCTTTCCGGGACGACGTTGAGCTAGCTTCATGACTGGTTTGGTGGTGTCCGTTTTTGTTCGATAGGCCAATTGTGTGGGCGCAAAGATCAGAGGGTATGTGACGGCTTGGCCTTCGTGGCAGGCCGATAGTGCCACCTCCAGGTCGCGAATCTGGGTTTTTAGGGCCTGCCCCAGTCGTTTTTCTTCGGCCCATCCGCGTTGAGCGGCCGTTACTCGCTGATACAGGGTTTTCTCTCTGTTCGGTTCTATCCAGGTTGATTTGACCTGTCGAATTTCTCTGGTTAGTTGTATTAATTGCCGATGGAGATCTGCGTTCTCCCTGCGTGCTCTTTTGAGGGCCTTATTTAGGATCTTGTAAGGGTCCATTTCTACAATAAAACGAATCATCAAAACTTTATTTCGTCAGATTCATAACAAAGATTATCATCGATATGATGCTTAAGATAAATTTCAACTGTGCTAATTTTAATTAGATGGGTTTCATTATTCTTAATAATACATTTATGTGCAAGAGAACAAGATAACTAGTAATATTTATTTTGTCAAACTCAATAACGACGAGAGTTCAGATAATAGTTCCTTTGATTTCTCGTCGACGGCCCCCGCGCGTCGGAGTGATCCCATTCTATTCGTCGGTTTTCGGTTTCTCCCCTCATTCCTCTCGGCAGTATTTTTCTTGGCACGGACACATTCATGGACTGGGTTAGTCGGTTCAATCTGGGGTCGTCAAGCTCGAATAAGATGCCATAGGAAGGGGCATACCCATCCGTGCTCGGGATCAGGCCAGCTGCGATTTCCGCGTTTATCTGGTCCAATTGGCGTCGGGCTTGCTCTACTTGTCTATCTGTTCTTCTTTGGTGAGCTTCTAGGCATGCCAGAATATCTTCAGCCTGGCCCCGGAGCTGCCAGGCCGGATTGCGTCCTGGCTGCCGTTTTATTGCCACGTAATGTAAATCATGGTCCTCGGCCTCTCCTTGCCGTCCTGATCTCGATTCTCTTACGGGAGAAATCGAGAATCCCGCATCATACATCGCTTGCCTGCATCTGGCAGCGGAGTAAGATGGGAATTTTATTGTAATTCGATATTTGTCTACCCAGGAGTCTGTTAAATAGAATAGCAATTATTATACTTATTTTCATTTGATGAATAAGGAATTTCGATAAAATAATTTGCATAATATGCGGTCGATAATGGTCTTGGGTCGGGGTCGTTTCACGGTTTTCTAGCGATAAGTCGTGGTTGGTGAAGATTCTACAGAGGAATATACCGAGATATCACGGGGTATGGTTCATAACGGCTTTTTCTTATGATGACAGTTTGAGAAATATTGTCAGTTTTTTATCTTTTATTTCGTATAGGGAGTCCATTCAGATTTGAACCATAACGAGTCTGCCTAATCACATAATTTGTCTTTACACGTCATTTTTGCTATCACGGATTGCTCTTATCTCGTGGCCGTAGGATGTTAATGAGTCTTCTCGTGCCTGACGTAAGTGGAGGGTTAGGATTTTGACGCGGAATAAATTTGACTGCTGAAATAATCGATTTACGTAATCTAGTTTGTCCCAGGGTATTGGGTTGTTCTAATCGGGCCAGTTAGACAATCCGCACACTTATACTCGACCATCAAGTTTGTTTTAAAATTTTCACGTAAATGGTTTAGATTCGAAAAATCGTGACTTATTAAAGCATAAAGGATATTTTCTGATGAATGAGAATTGCGACCGTTTTATAAATCTGGGCATGAATCCGTATTTTACGCGCTGAGTACTTGTTATGTGTTCATTTATTGAGTCATAAAACTGGCAAGTCATAGACGTTTATTTTTGACACAAATGGCATAAATTACAACCGAATTTTTCAGACTCTAGCTAGTTAATAAACAAAAAAATCTTTTGTCTGTTTTCTAAATTTTTTTGACACTTGGTGGCGTACGCTGGATCTCTCTTGGCTAGCTCTTAGACTGAATGTAAAGCCGGGGACAACAAGGCCCGATTGAATGAGGATGGATTATCATAAAATGGAGTTTATTTAAATTGGTTTAATTAATTAATTTTAATTCCTTACTATCTTGTGTATCGATCCTTTGTTCCATTATTATTTCTTCGGGATCGGCTACGCGAGGGGAAAAGCCTCTGGTCCTGGAATCTCCCTGTCGTCGATTATTTATGTTCATTGTAATTAACCAAAATTCTGATGATGTAGTCGATGACCCGGTTATTTATATGTCTACTTCCATGGTCGTATCTCTCGTTAGTGTGCATGCGCATTATAATCGTTCCATTTTCTACCCGGTGGATTTTCTATAACTGTGTGCCTGATTGATGAAAATGTCAATGTACATTTTCTTCGCCTCTCTCTCGTGACGTGGCAATTCCCTGCCCTGATCGATTGCTCTTATTTAATGGATCTCTTATTACACTGTTTACATTTTATTTACTAACCTTATTGATTTATAATTTTCTCGATCGATTGATGTCGCGTCACTGATTTAATTTGGAGTCTTTACATTTATCTCTATTTCTTTCAGTGGCAGGCTTTGCTTAGATTTACTGTCAGTCGATGTCTTTATCTGGTAATAGACGAATTTTTCCTACCAAGAATGAATAAATTTTATTTAGTGATTCGCGTTGGATTGGGGTTGAACTGCAATTTACCTACGGTTTTGGTGGATTACGGACTTCAGCTACCTCATGGGATCTACAACTCAAATATTCTTACTGATCTGTTAATTTATTGTTGATCGTTGTAAAGGATTTATTACTGCATTATGAGTTCTATTATGATTAATATGCTGTGCAATTCGAATATTTTATCAGTCTTATCTAGTTACAATTTGGGGTTCGGTTGAAGTGGATCTTTTCTAGATAATCGTTTAATAGTTATTTGGGTCGGGAATTCTTATCGAGAATTGATGATTTAAAGCAAGTTTGGATATCTCTAAGAATCTTTATGTGTACCTCAATTCGCGGTGGCGGCAATCCTTTGTAATTTATTCATTACCCTTTTTAATATTTATGCTCGTTCCGGCTGACTCTGGAGAATTTTACGGCAAAGGTTATCTTACCATGATTTTGTTTATTTTTTTATTTTTATGCGGATTAAATTTGGGGGTTGGATTATTATATTAGGGTCAAATTAATCTGTGCCATTTGTGGCGATAGTCATAGTATCGGACCTTCATCGTCATTTATTAAATTTCTATCTACGGTTTTTGAGTTACTCTAGCTCGTTATCTTGGAGATAGTCGATTTCTCGGGTTTTCCCGTATTAACTCGTTTCATTAGTTTAATTTAAGATTCAGTTATCGTAGTTTAGCAATGACATAGCAATTATTTCCGAATTCTTTCCCCACTCCCTTCCCTTTAGCTTGACCTTAGGATAATTGTATCAATATTATGATTTTACTAGTGCCCACCGGGCTACTCAATGTTTATGTTTTTTAGCCGTTATGTGGAACGATTTTAGTTTAGTCGAGATTATAGGAAATGAGGAGTGGAGGAGCAGCCAAAAAACTACTTCCCCTCCTCCCAGTTTCCCCTATAATGGATAGTATTGACGTTTAGGCCCTGCGTTATTCACGCCAGAACCTTCACGGGCACAGGCTATTGGCGGATGAACCGCACTTACACAGCCTGAATTGTTGTGTAGATTTTTCTTTCTTGTGGTGCGTGAGTGGCTGTGGGCCGGAAACATTTCGACATAATTTACTTTCATTTAAGCTTTGTTTCAAAATATAACTGGCATAACATAATTGACATAATTTATTTCAAACTTCATTACAAACCTTTCCCCACGCCGACACCCCAACAGAGCTCACACGAGATTGTTTGTGCACGACATGGAGAAAGTATCGGACATTCTTTCACTTAGATCAAATTTGAAGAATGAGTATTGCTGGAAAATTCGTACTGTAAGACGAGTGTTCGAGTTTTTTTATTACAAAAACTGATTAAAATTCTGTGAAAATGAATATTGTACGACCCTAACCTTGCATGTTAAATTTCATGAAGTAAAACAAAATTTGACCTTGTGATTTTCTGGCATATTTTAATCTTAATTTTGTTGGGCCAAAACACAAACGGCCTTGTAAATGAATCGTTTAAATGAATCGGTAACACACATGCAAATATAACATGCAGATTTAAACTCAAACCTATTAAAACACCAATTAAACCCTATCAAAATATGAGAGGAAAAACAATAAAATATAAAATAATAAACATAAAACTAAATTAAAATAATAACAAAAGCAACAAGATCCTCACGATATAAATATAAACATAACACGAAAACCTAACAAGTTCGACCGAAATTTGATAATTTAACAAAATATGAAATTTCATGAAAATGAAATAAAAATCAAAGAATTTGAAATAGAAATAATTCAATAAAAATTTCAAAAGAAAAATTATCAAATAAAAATTGCAAAATAATAAAAAATTAAGATTAGAATACACTAGAAAATTCCAAGGTCGAATTTTGTTTTACTAAATCAAAAAGAACACGCAAAGTTAGGGCCAAAAAATAGGTATATAAACCGATGCATTTTCACATAATTTTTAATAGTTTTTTGAAATTATCAAACTAGTTTTAAGAATCTATGTAAGTGAGAGTTTTAATTGAAACTCTCTCCATGTCACATTCTCGCAACCTCGATAGAGCTCTGCTTGGATGCTGGCTTGGGGGAGAGCAAATTATTTATGAATTTTTGTATGGATTGGATCGTGTTGGTAATTTCATTTTGATTTTAATAAATTATTCATAATATATAAATTATGTTTTTGTTTTTAAAATTTGTCGAAATTTTTCCGGCCCACAGCCAAGACACATCACAAGTCATTAAAATCAGACATATTATTCAGATTCGTGTAAGTGCGTGGAATATCGCCGATGATCTGTGCCCGTGAAGACCCGGCGTGCGGAACGCAGGGATTGGAACGTCAATATTATGCCGTATAGAAGAAAAGAGGAATAAGGAAGTGGTCTTTTGGCTACTTCCTCGTCTCTCGTTTTGTTTAAATTCGACCTAAATTATTTTACATATGGCTCAAAATCACCACACCGACTAGTCCAGTGGGCACTCATTAAATGTAATATAAACACTAATGCGCCTAAGGCTAAATAAAGGAGAGGGTGACGGGAAAAATTAAAATAAAATCGTTGCTATGATCAGGATATAACGGCACAATATAAAAAATAGATACCGTAAATACTATAATTAAATATGAGAATCTATAATGAAAGCCAATAATGAAACGACGCGTGAGGTAATATATTAACTACCATTAAGAGCTTTACACCGATAAGACTAAAATTACTCAACCCAAGAAAATTAGTGTACTATCTAGTACTTGTAAAGTGAAAATTCCGATATAAAATAACTGATTGTAGAATCATAAAAATATAATAATTAAGTAAAAATTAAAGATAAACCGATAAAGTAGGACTGAAATTATTATAATCACTAGAGTAGTTGACTAACTAAATCTGAATACTACAGATAAAAAATGCGAATTATTAAAAGAATAAATGAGAAAAATCCACCACAATATAAATTCATTTGTATTTCTTATAAGGTAAGCCATGTCCTCACTCTCCATCGGCATAGAAAAGAAACATAGATCGGCCAAGATCCTTCCGATAATATTGAATCAATAGTCAGAGTTCGCGGCTATAAAATTAACCCAACGACAATAGGAAGCATGCAATTCATACCTGGCGAAATTCATTTTTTCGAATAAAAACACTACTAACGAATAGCTAGATTCCACCTAAAATTAATCGCTAAATTCCACCAAAAATCAATTAACGATACCCAAATTAAATAGTTAAAACCTGTCTAAAGTTAATATACCGATAATAGTAAAGATAAATTTCAAACCTGACAAAATTGCTCCAAATAAAATTTAGCAAATGAATATTAAGAATCCGTCTAGAATTAATATAATGACATTAGAGAAATAGAATTTGAACCTTACCAAATACGCAATTAATAAATAGAATATCCCTTTAATCACTTGCTAAAACAAAATCGAGAACTAAGAATATCCGGAAAAGGTTTACTTTGAGATAATGAATAAGCGGCAACCACAGGCAAGCATTTGGTTGTTAGAGAATTCTATTTCGATAACTGGGGAATAAAACTAAAAAATTCAGCATCCGTAATTAATAAAAATGCTTTTCATTGAATACAGCACAACTGAAAATATCATATGACCCCGATCCAAATCTAGAAAAACAATATAAATGCAATCAATATATTAAATATTACTAAAATAAGTCTGATTAGTCAACCACCGATCCAAAATCTAGAAAAACAATATAAATGCAATCAATATATTAAATATTACTAAAATAAATCTGATTATTCAACCACCGATCCAAAATATAGGAAAACAATATAAATGCAATCAATATATTAAATATTACTAAGATAAATCTGATTATTCAATCACCGATCCAAAACCTAGAAAAACAATACAAATGCAATCAATATATTAAATATTACTAAAACAAATCTGATTATTTAACCCTAATTTAAAAATCTAGCAAAAGTAAAACAAATAAATGAAGTTGAAAAAATAAATCTCGTAAAAATAAACAAACCTAATTACTCGCTAGTGGCTGAATCGCGCTATTTCCACCGAATGAATCGTAAATTCCAACCTAACAGCCTGCAAATCGATGAAAGGAATATCGCACACCAATAGCGAAGGCATATCAGAGACTAATCCAATGAGGACAGAATGGGATAAACTCCGGAATGTGAACTAAAATGATTAATTACCCCAACTGGAAATCATAATACAAAAAATTACACAAATAAGTAGAAAAACTAAACCAACCCAGTCACTGACTTTCGGAAGTATTGATTTTCACGAAATTTTCTCACCCTCGCTGATAAATACTGGGAACATTACACACCACCGAGCGGGATGCACACTCCTGTTCCTCAACTGTTAAGATCCATAAATAGAGTCACTGACGAATCTAATCGATCATAGACATTTTTCCAAATTTTTGTTTACGAATGTACCAGCAACAAGACTTCATGGACACAGCGACCGGGGAAGCAAGTAGTGAGATAGCCTCGAACCTAGATCCCCAACCTCGGAGTAAGTTCTAATTCTCATTTTCAATGATTATCCAATTTTTCGTAGATAATTTTTATTCTCAAAATTATATAAATCTAACGTAGAGATTTCTTGGAATCCATTTTAATAAATGTATTGTAATAATTACGTAAATCTTTTGTAGATAAAATTGTGAATTCATTTTAATAAACGTATGGTAATAATTACATAAATCTTTTGCAGATAAATCGTTAAATTCATCTCGAGGAATGTATTGCACTAATTATAGGAATCTTTTTGTAGATTTTCTCGGAATTCATTTTTATGACGGTATGGTAATAATTAATCGAATCCTTGTGAATATTTTTGAAATTCAATTTTCTTAATTGTATCTCTAATAATTATAAGAATTTTCGTGTAAATAATTTTCCCTTGAAATTCCTTTTATAATGGTAGATAATAATCACATAAATATCAGGATATTATTGAAGTTTACTTTAATGATGGTATTCAATAGTTATATGAATTTTTATAGATATTCTTGCAGTTTACCTTAATAATCGAATGATCATACAACTTTTTGCAGATAACTTTCGAAGTTCGAAGTAATACTCGTACCCAATGATTACACAGATTTCTTGTGAGTAATTCTTGCCAGAATTAGTGACTTTGTAGAGAGGAATCTGCCAGACGCCAAGTACATGTTAAGTTCAATTTTATTCTTCCACATGATCAATTTTTTTTTCATGGATACTAACTGAGGATATCTGTGGTAAAAGGAGGTTCATCGAAAAAATTCGATAAAGATCTTAAGTCAACATTGGTTATAACAGTTAAATTTTCTGTTCCTTGAAATAATGTTTTCCTTTCTTCGACCCATGTAGATGTATCTATTTAAGGGTGTTGAGTAATAAAATGCCGTACTCCGTGGCAAGAGTATTTGTTTCTTAGCAATCATTTTGTATAGCTTATTTTTTATTTTGCGTACGGCCTAGATTTTTATGACATACATATATCATTTGTTTTATCTTTTATGCACTACATAATGAAACTGTTAAGGGGTATGCCACCCAGATAGTAATGACACCTATTTCCTTTAATTATGAATTCCGAAATAAGTAATTTACATGGTCATAATATTGTTTAGAAAGATCAGGGCCTTTTATATGGGTTCCCCCACATGTCGCTGACCAGTGGAGGCGAGCGTGGTGACACTTCGGTCGAGAAAAATACCCCGATATGCCCCAACCCGGAGAAAATCGGCGGGATGACATGCTTCTGGTGGAGAATACGATGAAACAATTTCGGCAACAAGGGCAACCAAGTGACCCCAGCCCGGCCCAGGAAATTCATGATCGGGCTCGAGCACTTCTGACATGCCTTAAGGACCGCCAACGACGGGTCAACCTACTGGTAGACTGGGCCAGTAATTACCTGGCAAACGTCGAGGACGAAATTGCCAACGGTAGGATCGCGGAGTCCTATCCCTTCCCGACACGATCCAGCTCCAAACCAGTACGCAATATAAAGCGCCCGGTAATGATTTTTGAGGAGACCTATTCACTCGGCCTACTACGAACCGAAATATTGAGGGCGATGTCGACATCATGAATTCCCTTAACAATCGATAAACCCAAATTTCATGTTCAATAAATAATTAATTTCAATTTTGCGTTTTTGAGTTTATTATATAAATTAAAGCCACACAATTTGTATGATTGTTTGAGTAATTTACTATTCACGAAATCAGAATCAATGTCGTTAATTACAGAAATGGAACTCTCCAAATACTACGGACAGAGCTGACCCGTGCCCAACAAACCAATAAGACCCTCTATGACCAGATCATTCAGTTAACTCGTGAAATCCAGCAAACGAAAGCCACCTGGGTGGACCCAAAGAAGATCAAGTCCATACATCAACGGCTTACCGCAGCCCAGAAGGGATGGGCGGACGAAAAACAGATGAATCAGAATCTCCGAACACAGATACGGGGGTTGGAAGTTGCCCTGTCCGTCTGTCAAGAAGGGACAGCTGTCACCTACCCCCTCGTCTTTGCTCCCGCTCAACTGGCCTACCGCGAGGCGATGACAACTCCAACAACAACAACGTTGAATAATTATCGACCGAGGCGAAAGGAGCGGGCGAAGCGCCGAGCCGCTCGATTGTTGAATAAGGCCTAAATAACTTCTGGAATGTGTTTTAGTCTGTAAATCATACATGTTTGTCTTATAATTACATATTTCCGATATTGAAAACGGTATCTTCAGAGGTTTTATAGGTGTTTCTAGTCTAAAAATCATTGTAAGATTCCTTTTATACCATGATAAATTCCAATATTAAAGTTCACGACATACGAGGACCGATAATCTAAAAATCGAGCACACGTCTTCTAACGACAGCTCGTTGGACCCAGGGGTCGTCCGAGCAATTATAGCATTAGTAATAACGCTCACTTCTTGCGGGTGATCCACCCACTCGAACACATTTCCAACGTTGCTCAACAACGGGTGTCGGGTGGCAGTAAGAAATATTTATATGGCGTTACCGGGGTAACCACAGATTTAAACAAACAACAGTACCCAGTAACCCACCAATTTTATTATTTTCGTGATTTAATTTGACAATTTTATTTTTTAACTTTTTAATTGAATTGTTTCCAATTCAAATTATTTGATTTTTGTTCCACTTTCATGGACTTTCGCTTTTTTTGGTAAATTGTCAAATTTCGGTCACATTTTTATATTTTCGTGTTATTTTTGTTTTTATTTCGTGCGGATCTTGTTGCACTTTGTTATTATTTTAATTTACTTTTGTGTTTCTTGATTTTATATTTAATTGTTTCTCTCCCATATTTTAGCATGGTTAGTTGATGTTTTATGGGTCTCATTTTAAATCTGCATGTTGTATTTGCATGCGTGTTACCGATTCGTTTAAACAAAATTGTGTCTTGGCCCAACAGATAAAACAATTTTCTCTGAAAAAATTTACAAAATTAATGTATATATTTCAAAGGCAGTGATTGGTATTACGTCAAATGCTAACATTTGGTTAGTCCAAGCGCGATTAAATATCCAGAGTCATTTACTAATTTTGCAAAAGCCAATTCAAGTTGATCAATTAGTTACCAGGATTCAATTGTGATGCGATGTAATTTGTTCGAATTAATAACAAATTTTACTATAGAAAGTTAAAAAATAGAAGAAAAATAAATATAATACATAAACACAATACAGTAAAAATGCATGCAAACTTTCACAATGTATAAATATTCAGATGAATAACAACTCTATATTCTACCATATTATATTTAAAAATTGTAATGCTTAGTTTAAAATTAATCTGATTTACATTTTTATAAATAAATACAAAAAATCTCATATTTATATCCCTAAAGATCTTTATAGTCATTAAAATGTATGATGCGTAAATTTCATTAAATTTTCATTATTTTCAGTTATTATTTTTGTTATCAAGGATTTATTCGTCAACTTGTATCATAAGAATGGTTATTTATTTGAAACAGACGCAATACGGTTTTATCAAAATTTAATCCATTGATTACCTTATTAGTGTATATAAATTATGTTGGTATTCTTGGTTGATAATCGATTTCTATTGCCTTAGTTAAAAATTGTCTTTACCAAATAATCTAGCATTCTTCTATCCCTGAACTCAGGATGACAGTCATTTACAACCATGTTGTAAATACATAATGTATGTTAGACAAAATTAATTGTTGATTTTGTTTATTCGTGTCAGTAACGTAACAACGTAAACTAGCGTCAATTTTAAACAAACTACTAAAGTGATATATAAGTAAAAAAAACATTACGAAATGGATGATAAACACAATATATAAAATGAACTTTAACAGATGCACAAAGAATTCATTCTCAATATTTTATTTAATTCCGACTTTATTCATAAAACTCATTCAAGGAAATACTTTTGGTGACATGTTAAAACGTAAAAAGACAACTTAAATATTTGTTTTCTCTCAGCTATTCTAATCCCTAAATTTATTTTCCCATGTATTTCTAATAGACTTTCATTAGTATATTTTACTGATAAATCTACTTTATTTAATATTTTTAATTATTAATTTAGATGAATCTATACCATTTAGATTGGCACCAGTATCTAATAAACATCTAGGCTTTATATGATCATAGAAATCACTTGAAAAAGGTTGTGCTGAAAATTCGTAAATACGTTAAATAAATCTGATTCATAGTCAAATTGTGTAGAAAATATAATGTCACTTATAAAGAAATCAGAGGTGAAAAACAAAAAAAGTCCTTATAATTTTACATTATCAAATATTATGTTCATATCCTGTCTATCTCCAAAAAAACACACTTAATGGTACCATCTTTTATCACAAAATTTTAACAAAGACAAATTTTTCAATGTCTTTAAGTAGGAAAATATAAAAAATATCATCTACTTTATAATTATTATCTAATAATTTATAGTGAATTAAAGTTATACTAAACTTTTTATTATTATATGAATATATTTAAAAAATTAGATAATAACGGTAGATATTAATTATATAAAATATTAAAAGATAACGCCAATAAAATCTTTTCGTAATATATATTTCGACAGCATAACTGTGTTGGGCCAGCACACAAATAGCCTTGAGAATTGTTTAAATGCATCAGTAATACAGCACGAAAACCCAGCACCAAGATAACTTAAAATACAATATACAACACCAATTAAACATTTTAAAATCTGAGAGAATATAAATAAATATAAAATCAAAAACATAAAAGTAAAATAAAATAAAATAAATACAAAATGCATCAAGAACCGCACGAAATTTACATAAAAAATAACATAATAACAAGAAAATTTGACCGATAAATGACCATTTATATAAAAGTAAAAATTAATGAATTAAATGAATAAAAATAAAATATTTTTAGCTGAATAAATTTATTTAGAAATGTGTTGGGCCAGAACACAAACGGCCTTGTGAATGTTTAAATGAATCGGTAACACACATGCAAATATAACATGCAGCTTTAAATTCAAACCTATGAAAACATCAATTAAACCTAGCGAAATATGAGAGAAAAGCAATTACATATAAAATAATAAACATAAAAATAAATTAAAATAATAACAAAAAAGCAACAAGATCCGCACGAATTAAATATAAACACAACACGAAAACCCAACAAATTCGACCGAAATTTGATAATTTAACAAAAAATAAAAATTTCAGGAAAAATGAAATTAAAAATCAAAGAATTTGAATTAGAAATAATTCAATAAAAATTTCAAATAAAAAATTATCAAATGAAATTAAAAAATAATAAAAATTAAGATTAGAATACACTAGAAAATACCAAGGTCGAATTTTGTTTTACTAAATCAAAAAGAACACGCAAGGTTAAGGACAAAAAATAGGTATAAATACCGATTCATTTTTACACAATTTTAATCATCTTAATCATCATTTGAATTTAGTAGGTAGTTAGGAGCACACTGCTACATAAAAAAATAGGGTGGAGGGGGGGGGTTTAATTGCAGATTAAATTTCGGATTATCTTGATTACATAACGATGTAATCAACTTAATTAATTTTGTGTGTAATTTAATTTTTGTGTGTATTTTTTTCGAGTTTTTGGCTCGATTTTTTTTGAATTCAAATTTTTGGAACATTTTTCTAAATTCAAATTTTGGCGAATTTTTGAAATAAAATTGAAATATTTTTTTTGAATAAATTTTTTTTCAATCACACTTTAGTCAGGGGGTATTTTTAACTCGTAATAAAAAACAATGCAATATTTGGTCTCAATACTTTATATAGGTAAATATAGGCATAAAATTAAAATTGGCTCAAATCACCTAAGATGTGATATAGTCAGGGATATTTTTAATTCGTAATAAAAACTAATGCAATATTTGGTCTCAATACTTTCTATAGGTAAATATTGACATAAAATAAAAATGGCTTGAAACGCCTACTGATAAAAAAATTGACAGGGGTATTTTATAGGCTTGTTAAAAAAAAACACTTGAAATGTTTGTTCACACAATTTTCATAGGCAAATTTAGGCTCTAGATAAAAATAATTTAAAATACCTAAAGTAAATTAAAGTACATTAGAATACATTAGAGTATATTAAAGTAAATTAAGGTAAATTAAAGGGTCTAAAGTAAATTAAGATACATTAGAGTATATTAAAGTAAATTTAGATAAATTACAGTAAATTAAAGTACATTAGAATACATTTAAGTATATTAGAGTAAATTAAGGTTCCTCTAGTAAATTAAGATACATTAGAGTACATTAAGGTAAATTAAAGTAAATTAAAGGGTCGAAAGTCAATTTAAGTACATTGGGGTACATTTAAGTAAATTATGGTTCATAAAGTAAATTAAGGTACATCAGAGTAATTTAAAGTACGTTAGAATAAATTTAAGTAAATTAAGGTTCTTAAAGTAATCTAAGGTGCCTAGAGTAAAGTATGGTAGGTTAGGTAAGAATTTTTTAAAATTAAATAGAGAGTCAACAGTTAAGTTACATAAGGGTAATTTTTAAAGCGGTTGGGCCAGAACGTAAACGGCCTTGAGGAATGTTAAAATGGATCAGTAACACGCACGCAAATACAACATGCAATTTAAATAAACCTATTGAAACACCAATTAAACCCTATCAAATATGAGAAAAAAGGGGAATTAAATATAAAATAATAAACATAAAAATAAATTAAAATAATAACAAAACGCACCAAGATTCGCACGATACCAACACAAATATAACAAGAAAACACAACAAATTCGACAAAATTGAAAAATTAATAAAAGTTCATGAAAATGAAACTTAAATAAAAATTTTTATTGAATTAGTAATAATTCAATAAAAATTCTGAATGAAAAATTATTAAAATAAATCAAAAATAATAAAATTAAAGAATAGAATTTATTAGAAAATAACAAGATCGAATTTTGTTTTACTGCATCAAATTTAACATGCGAGAAAAATAGGTATATATACTGATCCATTTTCACATTAAATTACACCGTTTTCGAAACTAACCATTTTGAAACTAATTTTGAATTTGTTTTTAAAGCTATTCAACTTATTTTTAGGTGAGAAATGTTAATTTTGGAACCCTCTCTCCACATCGCATCCTTGCAACCTCGATAGAGCTCTGCTTGGGTGTCGGTGTGGGGGGAGAGGTATTTTTGCTTTATGTTATTATATGTAATATTATGCGATTTTATGGATTGGCGATAGATGGTAACTATGTTCATTTTTGTTTATAATTAATAAATATTATTAATATTAATGCATTGTTTTATATGTTTAAATAAACTAAACTTAAATTTTGCTGTCGAAATTTTTCCGGCCCACAGACAACACATAACGCAAGAAAGCAAAATCTACATAGTACAGATTTGTGTAAGAGCGTGGAAAATCGCCAATGATATGTACCCGTGAAGACTCAGCGTGCGGAACGCAGGGGTCGTAACGTCAATATTATCCCTATAGCTGAAAAGAGAAATAAGGAAGAAGTCTCTGGCTGCTTCCTCGTTTCTCATTTCTTTAAAATCGACTTAAATCTATATCACACACGGCTCAAAATCATCACACCGAGTAGTCCAGTGGGCACTCAGTAAATATAATATAAACATAAAATGCGCCTAAGGCCTATTAAAGGGAAAGGGTACGGGAATAAATTAAATTGAAATCGTTGATATAGCTAACTTGAATGAATAATGTGAAGTAAACTAATCATTGGCATACTAATTTAAATTTAAAAATCATTAGATAAATAACTCATTAACTCAATTAAATTAAATTATTGATTATTGGCTAAAGACAAATAACTCGTTGATTAAGCTGAATTTAATTCATTTTGATTAAACTTAAAGTAACTTTGCGTAAAAGTAAATACTTTATTGATTAAATTAGATTAATTAACACGATTAAAGTTAACGTAGTTTATGGATTAAGAATAAAATTTTCTTTACACTAATTTGTTGATTAAATAATATAAATTCCTTGATTAACAATAATTCGTTAATTTAAGCTAAAGAAAGTGGTTGATTAAACCAAGTCATTCAGTGATTAAAAATTAAAAATAATTTGAATAAAAGTAAAATAATCTCTTTAGTAGAGATCAAGTAAATCCTTGAGTAAGAATAAAGTAAAAACTGGATTCATGGATTTAAAAGTATTGGGTTAATATTAAAGTAATTTCATGGATTAAAGTAATGGTTGATTAAATTAGTTGAAAAGAAAAATATAAGAAAATCGAGTAATGGAAATCAAAATATATTATTAAAACCGTCCCTTGATTAGAACTAGAATAATTTATAGATTAGAAATAAAGTTTTCTTTAAATAGAACAAATTCAGGGACTAAAGTAAAGTGATTACAGACGAAATAAATGAGTTATTGTTTAAACCAAATTAATATAATTACAAAAATCAAAGTTTAAGATGAGAGAAAAATTTTTTTTATTTAACATTACATAAATTGTTCAATCACAAGAAGGCTTACTACCGATTTTTCCTTTGAACAAATAAAATTCCACATAAAGAAAATATTCCAAAAGTATGGGATTGCATCTGCTTGAAAGCCTCAATGGTAGTAAGAAGTTTTTCCTTAAAAATGTCAGTAAAATACATTCAAATTAATCAACGTAATAACTTACCCGAATTGATTTAGCTAGGCTTAGGCGAATCCGTCGATCAATAATCCTGAAAATGAAATACAATGAACTTAATTACCGGATGTAAACATACTAAATCACCTTCGTTCAACCGCTTAAGTCGCAGCGGTAAGATCCGCCGGAAATCACGCATGTAAGATCACCAGACAATACGTCTACGCACCATTAATGTATCCGGTTCAACATCCGGCCTTGCCCTTAAAAGTTCGAATAACCTGTATATAAAATTGTTAAATAAAACTGAATGAAATTTTAAATTCTCTTACGTCCATATACTGAAATGATACATATAATATCTAATATATAATACTTTAGAATTAACATACCTATTTAGATTAAAATAAGTTAATTAGTAGATGTACCTCATCTATGCTGTTAATTATACTAGTATATATCACCCTATAAAGGAGTGCATACTAAAGGGCCAGGCCCGTAAGATAATATAACCCCTCTTGTCAACGTCCCATCGAGTAAAGAAAAGTGATATTCAAGTCTTAATTTAGCCAATAGCAGATCGCAGATGTGAGCGAACCCCTGTCCACCGAGATGTCCGCGAACCAATTTACATAGTATCAGAGTAATACTTGATTGTTATGGATGCATAAGAGCGTCGGGAGGAATTAATCGACGAGATATAGCGCACCTAAAGCTTCTAGATAAACCGCCCATCCGTTTTCGAAAGAATCACAACCAAATATAAAGATACTAGAATTCGATAAGTTTAAATTTAGATAACTCCCTCAACAATAACATAGGCACCATCCATTTGATTTTGATCTAACGTGTATGAATTAATTGAATCGGGTAATAATGAAATTTTAGATATGTCGCACGAACAAATTACCAGTCAAGGAACGGAACACCAGGGACTGGCAGGAGCCCCGACAACTACAGAAATATTCACTGCGATTCAACAACAGTGGCCGTATCCCACTACTTGGAGGATACTGGGCCTAAATAGCGACCCATGCTGACTCGTGGGACAACAATATCCGGCCGGAGAGACGTATGAACATGCCCGAAACCTCCTCACCCATTGGGAAAGGGTGCAGGAGCAAGTGGACCTCAATGTAATAAAAGCCCGGATGTACCTCGCAAACGTGGAGAAGGACATCCGCGTCGGGCGTATCGCGGAGACATATCCACCTCGCCCAGTCCGCGATACCCGACGGCCTTACACGGTGGCGGCTCTAAAGAAAAGCCTGAAAAGACAATTCCCCGAGGAATGACTATAAAAACCATAATGTTCATGTCGTAATTGATGTAAAAATTAAATGTCGTTCATGTTCTTTATCCTTATCGATAAATTCGTCCCATAAATTTTGTTTAACTGAATAAAATGTTAATCTAATTAAGTCAATAAGAAATTAAAATGTTCTCTTTTATTATAGTGATGTCCTCTCTACAAACCCTACAAACTGAACTGGATCACGCGAGGCAGTCAAATGCGGATCTGCTCACCCAGATTATCCAAGTAACCCGCGAAATACAGCAGATGAAGGTAACATGGTCAGATCCAGCAAAAACGAGAGCTGTCTACCACCGACTCACGGCGGCACAGAAAGGCTGGGCAGAGGAGCGGCAGCTCAATCAGAGCCTGCGCACTCAAATCCGGGGACTCGAAGTCGCCCTAGCAGTCTGCCGGGAGGGGGAAGCGGTAACATATCCGCTCGTCTTCACCCCGTCCCAGATGCCGCAGAAAAGCACCCAATCAGCGGAGCAATCCATCACTCCAGTAAATAATCGTCGTCCGGGCCGTAAAGAACGTGCTCGTCGTCGAGCAACCCAGCTTAAAACTCACTAACTCATAAATGCCACGTGTGTTGTTGATTCAAATAGAGTAGTCATATTCTTAAATTATTTACTCCTTGGATACATTTGCATGTCAGAGTTATCATAAATATTCGCATTACGTCACCGGATCTTCGTCTCATCGTTCCATAGACACATAAGAACTAAATCCTGAATTGCTACAAGGGACAGAGCAAAGCGAGCACAGGTCTTCTATCGACAGCTCGTGAACCCGAGGGTTGTCCGAGCAACTACAGTACTAGCAATAATACTCAATTTTTGCGGACAATCCACCACTTGAACACATTACCAACGTTGTCTAGCAACGGGTGCCAAGTGGCGATTAGAATCATTTTGTATGGCGTTACTGGGGCAACCATAAAGATAAGCAAGATTTGAAACCCTGTAACCCACCAAAGCTGAAAATTTTAAAAGCAGTTATAGTAGGCAAATTACATAAGGTAAGAATTTTTTAAAAGTAAATAGAGGGTCAAAAGGTAAATTACATAAGGTAAGAATTTTTAAAGTTAAAGAGTCGACAATATTGCATGATAAAATTTATTAAATAAAATTTTTAGTATAGTTTTATCGATAAATTTTTATACATATTTTTAAATAATAAAATTTTTAACATAATTTTACAATGGAATTTTTTATACATGATTTTTAAAGATGAAATTTTTAGGATAATTTTTACTATTAATTTTTTATACATGTTGATAACGATCAAATTTTCAAAGAAATTTTGTAATCAAGATAATCCGAAATTTAATCTGCAATTAAACCCCCCCCCACCCTATTTTTTTTATGTAGCAGTGTGCTCCTAGCTACCTACTGAATTTAACAGTTTTTAAAAATCTACTTTAAGTGAGTGAGAGTTTTATTTGGAAACTCTTTCCACGTCGCGTCCTCGCAACCTCGGTAGAGCTCTGCTTGGACGTCGTCGTGGGGAGAGTAGTATTTTTGTATGATGTCTATTATTGGGCTAGTAATTTGTTATATTGTTTTGTTAATATATTAATAAATTATTTATAAAGCATAAAATTATTTTGTTTTTCATTAATTATTTGTTTTTATTGTCGAAATTTTTCCGGCCCACAGCCAAACACATTACAAGTTAGTAAAATCATACACATTATTCAGATTCGTGTAAGTGCGTGGAATATCGCCGATGATCTGTGCCCGTGAAGACCCGGCGTGCGGAACGCAGGGATCGGAACGTCAATATTATGCCGTATAAAAGAAAGGAGAAATAATGAAGTGGTCTTCTGGCTAATTCCTCGTTTCTCGATTTCTTTAAAATCGACCTAAACTACTCTATACACGGCTCAAAATCATCACACCGAGTAGTCCAGTGGGCACTCATTAATCGTAATATGAACATAATGCGCCTAAGGCCAATTAAGGAAACGTGACGGGTAATTAAAGCCAAAATGAAATCGTTGTTATAAATAAATTAACGTTAATAATGCTAAATGATAGAATGCTACTAATTTATCACGCGACAACTCCAATTAACCATAACACTGTAGGACGATCGAAATTCGATAAGCGCGTTCTGGAAAAACAAGCAAGTAAAGATTTTGTAACGTATCTACACGATAGTAATCAAGGAAATTTTTACCATTCCAAACCTCTGAGGCACCCGAATTAATTCTCGCCCTTCTCATTGACATCGTAAGGAGAAATGGCTAGCCATGGGGAGGTAAAGCATTCGAAATAGTAAATGGCTTAAAATGAGTAGCCCTCCAATCGAAATATGGGCAAGTTTATCAGTCCAACGCCGAGTTTCCAGAGCGACTTATCGAGTTTCGAACTAATATTCCTTTCATTCCACTAACCGGCGACTCATTTAGAATTAACCATGAATGCAGTAAGATCTCCCCATAAAAATTTTTGCAACATCAAATTCACGCTCACCAACTGTCCATTATCCAAACGCCGGATAAGTCAACGGAAATGAATCTCTAAATAAAATCGATAAGACCAACCATAGTTAAAATAAACAAACCGGATTTCAAATCAGTCGACCAAACTACTGCGACACCTAAAATAAATAATAGCGACGATTAATATCGAATCTCGACGCACCAGATAAATCCCCAAATTTTTTTTTCACCAAACGATTTAACGAATCGGAGATAAATCAATCAGGCAGAGTGCATCATTAGTCACGCCAGTAAGCATGTGCAAGTCGCCCCCACACAGCCAATTTAATAAATTCATGTCAATGACTACGAACAACCAGAATTTTGGAATTTTATCTTAATATGAATTGCCGACATATTTTAAATGCTGGAGAGACCCCGGCCAAGTTATGCAACAGAAGAACAGCGATGGATATCGATTTACGGGTTAAAAGTAAGAAATTCGTATAAAATTATTAGAAATTAAATAATAGATAATAATAAATGGAAAGTATTTAGCAAGTTTTTCTTGTATGTTTTATAATATCGTTATCCCATCAATCTCACGCGGACTGCTGAATCGAATCTTTACATAAATTCCCAACCATCTTTACGCTGATTTGACTCGCGGCGGTTGTTGCATGATCTTGACGTCTTGAAAAATTACATCCCAGGAAATCCTTACCCAGTTAGATCGCAGTAAATTTCAGAGTTCGACCCCACCAATGTTATCATTCTCATATTAGTAATTTGGATCACGAGCTATTTGGTTTGACCCTGTTGATATTATTATGGTTATCATCTATTATTATTTTCATTTTTATTTTATTTATTGATGATTATTGGAATCCCCAGCCCACTACCTTTGTGCCAATACTTTATCAATCGTTATTATTATCCTTAACCATGATAATTAACCTATTGGATTTAACTCTTTAATATTATTATTATTGTTATTTCCCAGAATTTTCTTTGACCTCATTTACGGTCAAGATTACCCTTATTATATTGGTGCCAGCCTGTTTTGTCGAGTATCATTATTATTATTAACCTAGTTGTTCACATAAATTAGTAACGTCGTTAAATTAATTCAAATTGTAGATACATCAGGAGCTCTCAAGTGGGTTCCCGCTGGCACGGCAGAAGAATGGAGACAGGCTCGACGACTACTATGGCGAGCAAAGGGCTACGAGGAGCCCTCTCCAAGAGGACCCAGTCAACAATTGGCCAGATGCTAGGAATGGACCAGCAATCACCAGTGGCCGCTGGGTACAATGACGAACAACATCCGGCTCGCGAGATCCTAGCACATGCCCGCGAACTTCTCGACCGTCTGAAAGCGCATCAAAAACAGGTGGATCTTCACGTGGTCCGGGTCCGGCAATACTTGGCCAACGTGGAAGATGATGTCGCTGCAGGAAGGATCTTAGACACTTACAGCGAGGTGCCACCGCCCAACCACAGGCCGGTACGGAATACACGTCGACCCGTATTTGTCACCTTGGGTTACACGGCGGAGGAATGGTTGCGCAAATCTCTGGAGCAGCCATGAACCTACAAACCAGTGATCGTAAACTTTAATGAACATTATTATAATACAAATAATTGTCGAGATTTCGTTTTGTTTTTACTTATTTTCGTCATCTTGAATTGTTTATAACTATGTTTAAATTAATCACATAGGTAGAGAAATTGAGTCGACTAAAGATTTTATGAGTATATTGGCATTGCAGAATGGAACCCCCTACGGATACTGCAAACCGAACTCGTCCACGCCCGGAAAGCTAACAAGGACCTGCACAATCAGATCATGCAGCTGACTGCAAAAATACGACAAACAAAGGCCATCTGGATGGCGCCCCAAAAAGCCAAGGCACTTTACCAACGACTCACTGCCGCCCAGAAAGGGTGGGCAGACGAAAGACAACTCAATCAAAGCCTAAAGACCCAAGTGAAGGGGTTAGAAGTGGCCTTATCTGCTTGTCAAGAGGGAGCTGCGGTAACGTACCCTCTTGTGTTTGCCCCCGCCCAACTGGCTTACCGGGAGGCAACGCCCACCCCAACAACAACCGTACCTTCGACCCCGACGACCATTAGAAACAGCTATCGCCCAGGACTCAAAGAGCGGGCCAAAAGACGAGCCGCGCGATTGCGGAATACAACTCAGGCTACGAACTAAATCTCGATCTTCTCTTGTATAAAAATGATGTACATCCGTATTAAATCTTTGTAGTTGTTTGATCGTTAAATAGTTAATTCATATGTTTATTAATTTGCTTCAATCAAGAGTATGGGTCAATACAGTTTACAAACCTCACCATAAAGAGAAAGGGACCTAATAACATTAAAGCGATCACAGGTCTTCTAACGATAGCTCGTTGAACCCAGGGATTGTCCGAGCAATTACAGCATTAGTAATAGCGCTAACTTTTTGGGGACAATCCACCCACTCGAACACATTTCCAACGTTGACTAGCAACGGGTGCCGAGTGGCAGCTAGAAATATTTATATGGCGTTACCAGGGAAATCACAAGAACATTTAAACAAACATCAAACCCCCAGTAACCCACCAAATGTTAAAAATAAATTATCAATTTAAATTAAGAAATTAATAAAAATTTAATTTAGATAACACAAATAATTTCAAGGTCGAAATTTGTTTAATCGCAATAAAATTAACACGCAAGGTTAAGGCCAAATTGTAGGTATATATACCGATGTGTTTTCACAAATTTTCAGTCTTATTTTTCGGAGAGAAAATTTTTAATTTTAGTGGTAACTTAGTTAGAAAATTAGTTGATGTGCGTAACTATCGAGAGCCGTGCATTCAGACAATTAACACGGGTAAGTGTTTTGTCTGAACACGACCACTCTCGGCTAGTGTATAATTATTGATTAAAATTTTAGATTGGAATTAAATTTATGGAATTTTATGATATGAATGTAGAATTTATATGAAAAATATATGATTTTGCCTCGGAACTTTTATCGAATTTAGATGGTAACATTTAATTTTTATTTTGTGGCCCACAGCCAAAACAAACTGCAAGTAATTAAAATCACACATAATCTATCGAACCGTGTAAGTGCGTGGAATATCGCCAATGATTCGTGCCCGTGAAGGCTCCGGCGCGCGAAACGCAGAAGTTGGAACATCAATATTATCCGTAGATAGGGAAACTTGGAGGGTAAATGAGTAGTCCTTTGGCTACTCCTTCATCATCCGTTTCCTGTAAAATTAACATAAATTTTTAACAACAATCGGCTCAAAATATCTAACACCGAGTAGTCCAGTGGGCACTCATTAAATATAATATGAACATAAATAGATCTTAAGGACAAAGAGAGGGAATGGGTAGCGGGGAAAATTGCGAAATCGTTGCAACAGTTAAAATGAATAGCCATCGGAAAAAGATTAATCCGAACGACCAAAATCATGAAAATAATGTTTTTAAATAAGAATTAAATAAATTATGTGGAATTGAAACGGAAAATATGGGCAGAACGCTGCGCAAATTTTTGGAAATAGTTAAAACATTTATCATAAAAACTGTAAAATAAGGACGGAACGCTGCGCAAATTTTCCGTAATGATTAAAATACTTATAGAAAATAGTAAAACAAAAGCGAATTGTCGTTCGATTGTTAGTATAATATTCTTATAAACCGTAAAATAAGGGCGGAACGCTGCTCAAATTTTCCGAATCAATCAAAATACTTATAGAAAATAGTAAAGTAAAAGTGGAATGTTGTTCAATTGTTAGTATTATATTCTCTTAGAATCAAAAAATAAGGGCGGATCGCTGCTCAAATTTTCCGAAGTAATTAAAATACTTATTGAAAATAGTAAAGTAAAAGTGGAACGCGTAAAATAAGGGCGGAACGCTTCTCAAATTTTCCGAATCGATGAAAATACTTTATCGAAAACTACAGAATAAAGACAAAACCGTAAAATAAGGGCGGAACGCTGCAAAAATTTTCGAATTAACAAAAATACTTTATCGAAAACCGGAAAAATACAGATGGATTACAGCTAAATTTTTTATACAAGAAAAATATTTTATAAAGAGGAGGAATAATGAAGGATCCCTAGTAAAAACTTGATAATAATAATGATAATTGTAAGGATAATGGTAATTATAATAAGAAGAATAAGAAGAAGAAGAAGAAGAAGAAGAAGAATAAGAATAATAATAATAATTATAATAATTGTAATAATAATAATAATAATAATAATAATAATAATAATAATAATGATCATGGTACCTATAATAGTAAAAATAAAATATGATGACAATAGTAGTAATATAATAAATGTAATGGTAATTATATAGTATTAAGAATAATAATCAATGTAATGGTAGTAACGATTAATAAAGGTAATACATATAATAGTAACAATGACAATACTAGTATCAATAATAGAGAACATTGTAGATTTAATAGGGATGAGGGTAAGAGAGCTAGTGTGTGAATATTTAACATAACAAAAGGTGTACAGGCCAAAGAATAATCATCAACACGGACGACGATAAGAAGGACTATGGGAATGGACATAACAATGAATGATATGAGAGTATAGGTTAACCTTTGAAAGAGATAGGAGAATAATGGGACCTAAAAATCGAAATCGAGCACAGGCCTTCTATCGGCAGCTCGTTGAACCCACGGATCGTTCGGTCAATTATAGCATTAGTAATAGCGCTCACTTTTTGCGGACGATCTACCCACTCGAACACAGTTCCAACGTTGCTTAGCAACGGGTGCCGAGTGGTAAGCAAAAGATATTTGTATGGGGTACCTGGGTAACAACCATATAGTTTCAAAATATCAAAACCCAGAATCCCACCAAGTACAAATTTGGGGGCTCAGTCGGGATGAAAATGGTTTTCTTGGTAAAATCAAACGACACGAAAAATAACAGGAAGCAAAAGCCAATAGAAAAGAGGAAATAACAAATACTTTGTTGGAACACCCTCAGCCGGGAATAAAAATAATTTCTTAGCTAGACAACCAGAAGAAACCAGAGTAAGAATCTTTTATTAAACAGAAATGTCGGAACGACATTTTGTCAGACCACGGAGAGAGGGTGAATTAAAGAATGGAACTTAACAACAAACGAAGGAAAACGATCGACTTATTGACGATGAGAAAACAGTTCGATGATATTATGTAGAGAACGATGAGCTGAGTAAAAATGCCAATTGAACTATGGTTGTATTTTCTAAAGGTTCGAAGTTACAAAGGGTCAAACTTTGACCAAAAATTTTATTTTTGATATGTTGTACAGGACGGCGAGTTGAGTATTATTGTCAATGGAACTATAGTCGTATCTTATCGAACTTCAAAGGTGTAAAGGGTCAAACCTTGACCAAAAATATAATTTTTGATATGTTGTAGAGAAGAATGAGCTTAATAAAATTGCCAATAGAACCATGGTTATATCTTTTAAAGGTTCGAAGCTAAAAAGGCTCAAACTTTGGTCAAAAAAATTATTTTTAATATGTTGTACAGAACGATGAAATGGCAAAAGTGGTGATAAAATTAGGATCTTCCAACCTTTGGATAAAAAGTTATTAAGGGTCAAACCTTCAAAAATTCTAATTTTTGATGTGTTGCAGAGCTTGACGAGCTGAGCAAATTTTACAATGGAACTGTGGTTGTCAGATTTCTGGACCAAGAGTTATTAAGGGTCAAAATCTTGGGCAAAAAATTTTATTTTTGATATGTTGTAGAGAACGATAATATGGAAAATGTGACGATAAAATTACGATTTTTTAACCTTTGGATAAGACGTTATAAAGGGTCAAACCTTCAAAAATTTTAATTTTTGATATGTTGTAGAGCTTGAGAAGTTGAGCAATATTTACTATAGAAGTATGGCAGTCTGACTTCTGGGTCAAAAGTTATAAAGGGTCAAAACCTTAGTCAAAATTTTTAATTTTGTATATGTTGTAGAGATCGACGAAACAAGCAAAATTGCCAATAGAACTTTAGTCATCAAAGCTTTAGATAAAAAGTTATAAAGGGTCACAACTTTGGCCAAAAATTTTAATCTTTGATATATTGTGTAGAATAATAAGACGATCAAAAATTACCATAGAACTATAATCGTGTGAACTTTTGATAAAAAGTTACAATGGGTCAAAACCTTCGAATACTCTAGAATTCAAAAAATTGTGAAGAAATTAAAAATTTTGAAAGTGAATTGTAAATATTTTTGTAAATCAGTGGAGACAAAGTGTATTAATCAATAAAGTTTATATCGTTTGGAGTTCGTTATTGTTGTTTAAAGCACGCTTGGAGTCAGATCGACAATAATTTCTATTCGAAGTCACCGACAATCCCAACAATATGATGAAACAAAACAACAGTTTAGAAAACTCATGAATGACGAGTATTGTAATAAGAGAGGAAAATATCAATATATGTAAATAAATTAAAATATTAGATAAACAAAAATTTCAAAAATGAAACGATTCAACAGGAAAGTGGGGATAAAATTATCGATATTTGTAGAGCAGGAATCAAAGAAACAGGAAACTATAAATAAAAATAAAATTATGGGTAAGTTGTATAAATCAATGGAATCATCGTGTAAATATCATCCAAAAAACCGTAGAAGTAGTAATAAAAATATAAAAAATAGATAAATAAATAAAAATTAAAATAATAAAAACAGGGAAAAGGTGGAAATCACGAGGGTTAAAGTGATTAGAAATAGGGGAAACCACAAAAATGCGGGTCGTCTAAGAGTTCGTAAAAAATTGGAAAACTAGAAATTACTGGATTTAAATTGTTTGAAATAAGACGTGATCACCAAGTCAGTTAAAATAATTCTAAACGTAATAAACGATTAATTGAAAGTAATTAAATTAAAGATCAAAATATTAACGGAAAAGGTTACAACGATCTCGAACCTCTACTCCTATGAGATGAGAAATATTAGCGGAAGTAACGAACAATTGATTGTACGTATTACAAAAGACATGAGGCCAAGTAAAGCCAAATTAGATACTAAACGAGAACAGATAATCGATTAAGTCAGAGAAATTGACGAAAAGATAATCCCGATGATGGAGAAACTTAGGCGTAGATAAAAGGAAATGTTCAGGTGTAAATGAAATGAATAGTAAGAAATGAGCGTAGATGAATAAAATGATGATACTTTTTATCATTGAAAATAAAGGATTAGAGATAATAATGAATTACGAGAATAATAGTTAGCAACCAGAGGAAAATGATGAATGAAAACGAGTACGATGAGTTGAGATTAATAATAATAATAAATGAGACAACAATAGCAACCGAAAGATGTAAAACATACGGAAAAAGCCGAAAACTTCATGAAAGGCGTTAAATAAACTCTGAGTGGACAAGTAAAACACAACTTAAACAGTGAAAGCTGAAAAATCACACATAAGGTACGGTAAAAGTTTCGATGCATCATTTTGTTAGTGTATTTTGTAATGTTATTTATATTATATGGAAATAATACTGGGAAGTAAGATTTAAAACCGAGCTATCATAACGATAGTACGCTTATTCCGATGGGGAACCTTGATCAACCCGAGGAGAGGAAGGTAGTAGGATCCGTCGCAAATGTTTGGGAGTTTCTGGCGAGAGATTGATCACCTCTCTGGGGAACAAACCAACGCGATTACTACAATTTTTGAATTGGGAAAGTGAAGGGGAAACCGAAAATAAAAATAAAAATTGAAAAAATGCGCATGATTTAGACGTTAAAGGTACCTAGAGATATTCTTTTTCCCTAGCTGGTGGTGAGGCACCAGAGGAAAGCTACGGACTGTCGTGTTCAGGATGTTATCAGCCAAGGGACTGGTAGCGCTGAGCCGTTCGATACAAAAACCCGGATACCACACCGAGTATCGAACGAATTTATTTTTATTGCTGGGCGGGACTCGATACACAACCCGGATCCCACACCTAGTATCGAGGACACCAAACGGTAGGCGAGATGTGAACTAACCGGTATATGGTTCATACTCGAAAGGACCTACTCAGGATCAGATCAGGGCGGCCAAATTGTGCTGGAAATCTGACGAGAGAGCGGACGGATAGTAGATAGATATATTAGGAATTTCCGCGTCCATTTATCGCTTCCTTTTCTTTTCACATATTCGGGAAATCAAGTAAACCGTTTTTGGAACTTGGTCGAACGTCTAGGCATTTCCATACTTTTATATTCTTCGAGGTACACAACCCGGATCCCACACCGAGTACTGAGGGAATGTTTTTTTAGTTTTCCCAGCGAGGAGTTTGGTACAAAAACCCGGATCCCACACCGAGTACCGAATATCCGAATGGCGGTGAGGAAGGCGTAACCGGTCAAATGCGCTAGACAAAAGACGCCATGGATTGAGAGTCAGTGTGAGACCTCAAACTCACCCAAAAGTCACTGATGAAACTTAACTCCGATATTAAAGATGAAATATGATTATATGATTATGATTAAAGATGAGATATGATTAGGATTAAAGATGATATATGATTATAGTTAAATAGGATATGATTAGATATTAAAGTTGAGATATGATTATGATTAAATAAGATATGATTAGATGAGACAATATGTTTATATATTAGAGGCCATAGAGCGCCAGATGAGATATGATTATGATTAGATATTAAAGGCCATAGAGTGCCAGTTGAAATGAGATTAGAGATTGAAGGCCACAGAATGCCAGTTAGAAATAAGATGACAAAGGCCCCAGAGAGCCAACGGAAACGATAAAGGGCATAGAGCGCCAGCGACTGAGGATTAAGTAAATGATTGTTAAACCAGAGAGACATAGGAAAAATAATTAATAGATTGAATGAGATTATGAGTATAATGATTTTATTGTTACGATATAGATAATTGATACGACCATATAGATAATTAATAAGACCATATAGATAATTGATACGAGATTAATACGAGGATGATAGATAAACGATACGAGAATTAGATAATTTTAAAAGGATTTAAAATGAAGGGAGATAAATCAAAAGGAAAACAATCACAGTGAATAAAGTTTAAGGAAAAAGACAAGGGGATTTAAATAAAAAGGCTCATAGAACAACAGCGGATAAAGTTTAAGATAAAAGACGAGAGTAGTTAAGTAAAAAGGCCCATAGTGAATGGAGATTAAGAAACATTTTTGGACCAATGATAAAGAGATAAAGGAGAATAGTTAACGAGACGATTATTGATATTATGGTGATGATTTATTTGATTAAAATAGTTAATTGATACGACAATATAGATAATTGATGCGACTATAAGGATCATTTAGACGAAACAAATAGATAATTGATACGAGTTATAGATAATTTAAAATAAACTTAAAATGAAAAGACAAAAAATTAAAAAGATAAAGAAGTTGACGCAGCGAAAAGAATTAAAATAAGGAGAAACAATGAGAGTAATACGAAAAAATTAATGCGGAAATTTATGTAGAATAATATGTACTAGAGGTGTTATTTATTTTTAGATAATTGGCAAGGAATAAAGAGATCAAGTAAACGGTGAATAATAGAGCCAGATAGAATCAAGAAAACGAGTTACGAGAAACCGGAATCAAGGAAACCATCAAGTAGAGAAACTGAGAATATACCAAAACGAACGGAGAACAAGGATAAAGAAAATAGACCATTTTATTGGAATTCAAAGAAAGTGAAAAAACCGCAAGAGATAAAAAAACTTAATACAGTAGCGACAACAGAACCAATGATTACAACAAGATTAAAAAGCTTGGAAACAGAAGCTGAAGAATATGATAAATTAAATGGAAAGTTAACTGACAAAGAAAACAACGCGAAATCGCCCGAACCAGAAATTTCAATTCAATGGAAACCAAACGTAGGCAAAGAGATTGAAAAACCCAGAGAAGAAATTAACCAAGAGTTGTCAAGTAAAAACACGGATGAAACAGAAATGTATTTGAGAAAATCAACAATGTACAAAATCACACGCGATGAACCAGAAATAAGGAAGCAAGAACCAATATATTCGAGTTTAAAGAGGAATACACAGGAGATTTATTCAAAAAGAAAATGCAACGAAGAAGATTTATATGACGAAAAAGAAACTGGAAATTCGAAAATGAAAACAGAAGAAACAAAAATAGCTGAAACATCGAAGACGGAAATCATGCGGAAGAGAAAATATTAACCATAATTGAAGAAAGAGTCGAAAGAGAAAATGATCAAACCGAGTTAAAAGATCAAGTATCAGAACCAATAAAAGTAGCGATGGAAACAACGAGACAAACGAAAGATATTTACCCACAAAAAAATCAATACATGAAAAAACCATCAGGAATTTGCGATATGCCAGTTAAGAGGATTCAAGACAGTAGAGGTAAATTTATAAATTATAATAATTATTTCATGATTAACAACGCGAGCTACAACCCAGTATGTAATGATCGAGGTTATTAACCAAAAAATTGCAAAGGATGTGATAAAAGAGTTCGCACAGAAAGTATCAACAGACAACCAATATTAATGAACACTACACGAAACGTAGGAGAAGAAATGATAATATGTTTTAATTGCGATCAAACTAGTCATATGTCAAAGAATTGTCGAATGAGAAGAACCCAAAGTCAACAAAAACCAAACCAATTCAAGAAAAGTCTACAAAATAGCCCAATACAAGAGATTAGACATTTAAGAGATATGGCGATAATGAGTACAACAACAAGATTCGAGATTAGAACCTGTTTCAACTGCAACCTAAACGTACATTTAGCTGAAAATTGTCCAATAGAGAGAAAATCGAGACAACAAAAAACGAAAATTATAGTCAAAGTACACAAAGCAATCAAATAAAGAGAGTGAACAATTAGGTGGTATGATTCAAAGAATATCCGCCAACAACAAAATACAACGAAGTAATACGAGGAGAAACATGAATGATGTTCGATATTAATGGACCAGAAAATATTCGGAACAGCAACAAATCGAATGGCAGAGATTACAGAGAGAGAAAATCCAAGAAATTCGACAAAGACGGATGAACAGAAATCAAATATCAAGTAGAAGCAATATGTCGAAAAAAGTCAATACAAAAGAAATCCACACTGCGGAGCAGTGTGTTGTCAATAGGGAGGATGATTGATTTGACAATAAATAATGACAAAGAAAACGAAGTAATTAAGAAAGATGAAACACAAGAGGTCAAAATAAAATCAGAGCAAGAATCGAGCAGCGAAAAAAAAATAAAGATAATTCAAGAGTTCACCGAACGATAGACGACGAAAAAGCAGAAAAAAAACAGCGATAAAAGATATCGAAAAAACAAAAAACAAAATATCAAAATACGAGGGTACTACTACAAAAATCGAAAAGAGAATCGATAAGGAAAGCGAAAATAAACATGTTACAACAAGGGCTAAACAATAATGAAAAGGACAAGAAAGAGGAACTTCAAATAAACGTGAAAAGTAAAGTATTGGAGTAAAAATTTATACAAACAACAGGAGACAATATAGAAATAGGAGTGATGTCAATCGAACAAGAGGTAATAGATATTTTAATGGTTAATAAAATTTCAGAGGGATGAACTAATCAAAAAGAGAATCCAAAGACAACAAACGAGAAATCCGAATATGCAAGACAGATCAAAACAGTCAGTGAATTGATAATTGAGACAAAAGAAGATGTAATTGACAAACTCAGCAAAACAACCCATGTGAAAAGGAAAATTACAATACGTCATGGATATACTCAACAAAACACGACTACAAAACCACAACAAACGAAGAAAGTACATGGACAATCGATACAAAAGCTAACAAAGTAAATATCAGAGAATATCGTGAAACATGTTAAAAATCGGGACACACAGAGAACGACTACTATCGACATCAAATAAGCCAACTATTCGGGAAGAGAGGACACGTAAATAGATTTTGTAACAAAAGATGCGGAAAATGTTTTAACTGTCTAAAATGGGACATATGACTCGGAATTGTCCAAATAAACAGACTCAGAACCCATCCGAAACAGTGGGACTAATGAGAGGAAGCAATAGGAAACCAAATGAGATCAATACCAACACCAGAATAAAGCCAGCGAATGATACAAGTGTCGAATCAAGTTACGCACCAGGAAAAGACATGACAACTGGAAGGCAGAAAAACCTATTAGACATGACGAAACAAATTAACGGAGCCGCAAACAGCCAAGAGACAAAATCAAAATATTATAGTAATCAGGCGAAACAGGAACGAGAATATAACGAAATCTACAATGATAGAATGAATTACCGGAAACAGATGGAAGCAATCATCAAAATAACTAAGGAAATAATGCCGAAATGGACTAGAAACAAGAATATCACCAAGATATTAGAAGGAGTAACAAAGATGATCACGAGCTACGCAAAAGGCTCAAAATCAACAGCAGAAATCAGCATCTTAATGAAAAGAATGCCAATATTATTCACAATAATTGTCATGGCGGGTAATACACTACTACACCATGCCATAGAAAGCGAAAACGAAGAACGAACGATGGAAATTATCGAGGCAATGAACCAATGTGGACAACATACAAATATCAGAAATGAGAAAGGACAAACACCCATGAATATTGCAGTGTCAAGAGATGCGTCAACGAAAATTCTGAGAGAGTTATTAAAAACAGGATCGACTCTAAATGAGAAGGACAATAAAGGAAAAACGATGTTAAATTATATTACGATGTCGCGAGAAGCAAGTGCAATACAGTTCGTTACGATAAATGCAATTCAAGAAGACATCGAAATAATAGGACAAAATTTAAACCCAATTCTTGGAGCAATCGGGAGAGGATACGATAAAACAGCAGCAAAACTGATCAAGTAGAGAAAAAGAAAATCCGATAACGAAATTATAGACGTAAACAAATTCGAAAGCAATAAAAATATATTACTAAAAAGAGCAATAAATTCCGAGTATGCACTACCAAGGACGATAAAAGCCCTGTTAAAGAGAGGAGAAATAAAATTCACTGACAATAAAAGAGAGCCTAGAAGATAACGAAGAGGGAGAAAACCGAGATAGTAATAAAAAGCAAAATTCAGTAGCTTACAAAGAAATAAGACAACAATCAAAGCCAAATAACGTAGACGATCAGAAAAGATCGAAAGATGAAGAAAACACAGACAAAATCTGTTTGAACCAAATGATGGACTCACAGAAAATTCAAAGTCGAGAGAACAAAGCAAGTCAAAAATATGAACCAATACCCAAGTATGATATGGACGCAACAGCCACCGTCACTAATTTCACCACTCCAGTGGCCAAGTGAGATCGATATATATCCAGTAATTGATGAGAGATGCGGAGGGATACGCACCTTGCGCGTAAGCCCTTTGGAGATAAAGTAATAAATAGTTAGAAATGTGCATATAATTTATATAATAGATATGTTTATATAGTAATGTATAAAAGTAGTGTATAAATATTATATGGAATGAGTATAATAATATCCGATAATATATAAAAGTAGTATATAAATATTATAGTCGAGGAGCGAAAACAAATTAAAAATCAGACGATGTGACAAAGAATAAAGCGGAATGAGAAAGACAAGTGATGCAATATTACATTAAAATTGAGAAACAAATCAATTAGAAGTTAATCAAATCGGAATCAGAAATTGAAATAATCCGATTAAGAGGTTCCGAAGCCATCAAGAAAATCAGAGACAAGAGTAGACTTGGAGAGCAATTTAAAACTTGGAAAATCCAGTACAATCAGATGAGAGACGAAAATCAAGAACAACGAAAACAAAGTCACGATCGGAGCAAGATAAAGCAGCAAAACAGTAAAGGAAGTATCAACACAAAACGAAAGCGTTGAAGAAATAGATGAAGTACCAAGTCAGTCAACAAAAAGACGAGAGAGAATAATTTAACAAAAAACTGAATCAATTAATGCGAAACTGACGAATAGCAACAAACAGGTAGATAATTGAAAAACAAAGCTAAACGAAAAAACGAAAAAGACAAGGAAATAGAACTAGCAAAGAGGTGGAAGAGACTCAAAAATCAATTCGGGGAATAAAGTAAGAAAAAAAACCAACTGCAAGTGAAACTAGATGCAGCCAAACGAGACAATATGAATATCACGGAATCGTAATTCCAATCAAGACTGACGTGCAGCAGCAAATATGAATAAGGAAAGGATCAGCGAACAAATCAAAACCAACTCAAAAATCAAAAACCAGATTACAAGAAAGACAAATCGAATCAGTAAAGAGAGATTACAAAAGACAATACCAACAAACGACAAGACAAAAGATGATGAGACTGAACTACAAAATGCACTCAATCATAATGGAATATCGTAAGATTCTTGCAAATGGTAGTAAAGGCAAACAAAGAAGATAAGCGATGCAAAAATAAAGTTAATACAAATCACAGAAATGAGAAACCAGATACGGTAATAAAAGCAACAGAGATAAAGAAAGGAGAGAAACAGAAAGTCAAACAACTACCCAAAATCAAGAGAAAATAATAACAAGCCCTTTTAAAGGAACCTGAAAATTGTTATAAAAACAAGGAATTCGAAAGCAGCATGATATTGGCGATGAGAAGGAGGATAGCAGTAATAAGCTCATATGTACAACCTAGCATCCCTTAGAAAGATGTCGAAAAAACCCCAATCAATCAAACGATGCAAAATATTACCTGTAGCAAATATGCCGAGATATGAGAAACCCAAAGGATACCAATCACGGACGGATCAATTCCTATTATGCCCAATGGTCAAAGGATTAAAACAAGAAAAACAGATCGTTCAAACCTTCAAAACTCTAGAAAAAATCAAATCGAAATTCAGTAGAAAAGGAAACGTTCATCAAGGAAATCATATTCAAATATTCATGGATGCTCTTTAGAAACCGTACATAATAACAAAAAAAAGAACCGAAAATCAAGAACAAATAGCTGAAATCGATAACCAAAAAGATGAAACCCAAACAAACCTAAAGAATAATGAATAATCCCGAACCGATCAATTATCATCAAACAATCGAGACAAGATAATATGGTAACGGGTCATCTATCCACAGAATCCAATTGAACCTCACCCAGTTCAAGATGCTAAAAAGTCAACAACCAAAAGCTAGAATGTCAATTTACAACCCAAGAACCTAAATACACCAGCAAAAAAGGAGTCTTCAACGAAACATTCTATCTATCCTTCTAGCTGACAGTCACTAAGCCTGCCAATCTTCCAAACAATCGGTATCTAATCAGTTCTATATCAAATAAAGTCAATTCCCCCAAACTAAACTAAATCTCAAAGCTAAACCGCACAACAGATATCGAATCATCAAAACATCAGAACCTGCTGAAGAAAGTAATCAATCAGAAACCAAGAAACTCGAGGCATCAGCGAGACGAATACCCAAGTGACAGAATATTGAACTCATGATTAACAATGAACTAATAATCCTTAGACTATTAACTATTCTTTATGTCCTCTTTCACTTCATCTTGTAATCCATATATTGATGTATACTGTATGATTATTTTTATGCATGTGGGTTTTAAGGTCACGACCATGTAGCTCGTAGACCCAGTTGAATGGAAAATGTAAACTCTGCATAGTTCATAGCTTAGATCTTTTAGAAATTGCGGGTCGCAATTTTACGGGCTCCGGAGTGTTTTATGTTGGGGCCAGCACACAAATAGCCTTGAGAATTGTTTAAATGCATCAGTAATACAGCACGAAAACCCAGCACCAAGATAACTTAAAATACAATATGCAACACCAACTAAACATTTTAAAATCTGAGAGAATATAAATAAATATAAAATCAAAAACATAAAAGTAAAATAAAATAAAATAAATACAAAATGCATCAAGAACCGCACAAAATTTACATAAAAAATAACATAATAACAAGAAAATTTGACCGTAAAATGACCATTTACATAAAAGTAAAAATTAATGAATTAAATGAATAAAAATAAAATATTTTTAGCTGAATAAATTTATTTAAAAATGTTAAAAATAAATTACCAATTTAAATTAAGAAATAAATAAAAATTTAATTTAGATAACACAAATAATTTCAAAGTCGAATTTTGTTTAATCGCAATAAAACTAACACGCAAGGTTAAGGCCAAATTATAGGTATAAATACTGATGTGTTTTCACAAATTTTCAACTACTACTTTGCAGTATTGATTTCAACCAAAATTAAGTTGCACACTTTTTATCTTGTTTTACTGTGTGCTTTTCAACTATTGTGCAGCAATAATTTCAGGTTATTAATCTACAGTTATGTTTTGTAGCAATGTTTTCAGGTTATTAATCTACAGTTATGTTTTGCAGCAATATTTTCAGGTTATTAATTTACAGTTATGTTTTGCAGCAATATTTTCACATTGTTAATCTACAGTTATGTTATTTTGGTTTATGTACATCGATGCCCGATTTAAAATTTGTTTATATGAATGCCAAATATACAGTTTATACGTCGAGACTTTTGCCTAATTCATGTGGTAATTTATTTTTTCTATTATTTTATTTTTGGTGGCCCACAGCCAAAACATAACACAAGATAGAAAAATAAAACACACTATCGAACTGTGTAAGTGCGTGTAAAATCGCCAATAGTTCGTGCCCGTGAAGGCTCCGGCGTGCGGAACACAGGAGCTGGAACGTCAATATTATCCGTACATAGGGGAAATTGGAGGGTAAATGAGTAGTCCATTGGCTGCTCCTTCATCATTCGTTTCCTAAAAATTTGACATGAATTTTAACAACAATCGGCTCAAAATATCTAACACCGAGTAGTCCAGTGGGCACTCATTAAATATAATATGAACATACATAGATCTTAAGGACAAAGAGAGGGAACGGGTAGTGGGAAAAATTGCGAAATCGTTGCAACAGTTAAAATGAATAGCCATCGGAAAAAGATTAATCCGAACGACCAAAATCATGAAAAATAATGTTTTTAAATAAGAATTAAATAAATTAATTTGAGTTGAGGCGGAAAATATGGGCGGAACGCTGCTAAAATTTTCGAATTTACAAAAATACTTTATCGAAAACCGAAAAATACAGATGGATTACGTCTAATGTTGTATATCGATAAAAAAATTTAACGCTGAGGAATAAGGACGGATCCCTACAAAATCTTAATAACAATAACGATAAGGGTAATGGTAATTATAATAATAATAATAATAATAATAATAATAATAATAATAATAATAATAATAATAATAATAATAATAATAATAATAATAATAATAATAATAATAATAATAATAATAATAATCATGGTATTTGTAGTAATGATGATAATAATTATGATAATAATAATAGTAGTAATAATCATAATAGTAATAACAATAAATATAATGGTAGTTATAGTAATAAAATTAATAATAAAGGTAATAGTAGTAACAATTAATAAAGGTAATATATATAATAGTAACAATGATAATGCTAGTAATAATAATAGGGAACATTGTAGTTATAATAGGGATAAGGGTAAGAGATGTACTGTGTTTACTTAACATAACCAAGGGTTTATAGACCATAAAAAATCATCAACATGGACAATAATAAGAAGGACCAAGCGAATGGACATAAAGATAGATGATATGAGAATATAGGTTAACATTTGAAAGAGATAGGAGAATAATGGGACCTAAAAGTCGAAATCGAGCACAGGCCTTCTATCGGCAGCTCCTTGGACCATGGATCGTTCGGTCAATTATAGCATTAGCAATAGCGCTCACTTTTTGCGGACGATCTACCCACTCGAACACAGTTCCAACGTTGCTTAGCAACGGGTGCCGAGTGGTAAGCGAAAGAATATGTGTATGGGGTACCTGGGTAACAACCATATAGTTTCAAAATATCAAAACCCAGAAACCCACCAATTGGTAATTTAGTAATGGACCAAACGTTGTTGACAAATTCTGGCTAAGGTGGTCTGTGGAAAGTAATTATTGTTAATAATTTTATAATGTAGAAAATGTTGTAGACAATCGTCGGAAAAGTCTGAGCAGGAGTATAAAAGAAAAAGAGAAAAACACGAAAGGACGGACATTATTAACCAGAGTGGATCGACGTGAACGAGTAGTAACTAGGTTAGTGGAGGAATATAAATCCAAGTAGAGTCAAAGTTATCTATCAGAAAGGGTGGTTCTCCCTTGGACAACCTACCCTAAGATAATCAGAGTCATACGGTGGTTAAAAGGTGCAAATAAATTAGTGAAATTGTGATTACAAACATTGAAATAAAACGGATTGAGTTGTAACTGTGATAAAGTGCAAATAAAATTATTCACTGTTGGGTTTGCTTATTTGATTCAAAAATGACACGAGGAGTCAGAGGGAACCGACTTTCAATAATAATAACCCAACAAAATTAAATGAGTTGTATGTAACTGCAATATTTTTACTATATTTACTTATACATATTTTATGTTAAATTTGCATTTAATATTAAATAAAACAAATATTTGAATGTTCGATATTACACAAAATGAAAGTCAAAATTTTATTTGTTTGTGCGCAGATTTCAGATATTTTCGCACATGATGCGACAAGTCAAAGGTTTAAGAATAACGTACCCAGAAAAATCGGTTTTATATTTAAAGGATTTAATAAACCTAGTTTATTGAAGCTTGGTTGCTGAAAACCTTCCAAAATGCAGTAAGCGCAACGCGTCAATCAATTGATTCAAGAATAGTTTATCCGTTATCAAACAGAGCTCAGAGCTTATAAGTTGGGAATAAAATTGAAAACCAAGCTAAACCAGCATTAAACGAAAAAAGCATAACACAACCAATAATGCAGTCTATAAAGTACGTGGAATCTGAGCTTGTACGATTCAAAAAAATTATTTCACCATGGAGAAAGCAAAAAAACTTGGATGCATTAAAGAGGACTCGCTACAGACAAAAGAAAGAATAATGAGCCAAACGCAGAACTTTTCAAGTTTTGATCTTTATATCCTGAAGAGATTTTAATTCACTTTGGTAAAATAAGGATATTATCGCAAAACATTTATCAATTATAGTTAGAAAACTTGTCAAAAATTTCAACATAAAATGCCTAAAATTATAAGTTTTTTCTTTATCTGTTTACTAATTTTATTTTTAAAATATTTTAGTATCTGTTGAACAATACAATATCTGTATCACTTAGTGCTATTCATTTTTGTGAATTAGTTTCACTTTTGGTATTTACGTTATTAAAACAAAGTGCAATGAAAACTTAGTAATTATATGATATGATGCGAAAAATTTGTAGACAACACATCAAACATTTTTTGAAAATCTATCTTCTAATTTAAAAATAATAAGACAAATTGCCACAAATGATTTAAATTCAAATTTAAAAGCATATAATCCAAGTTGAGGTTAATCACTTGATATAATTTAAATTATTTGGTGATCCATTTTCAGCTATTAGTTTTAAACTTTTCAATTAATTTTTATCACTTGTCTAAGTCAGAATCAACTTTAGATTATTTTCTTAGTTTGAATTTTACTTTTAGAAACCTAACATTTCACCAAATAAACTATCGGAAAATATACAATAGAATTCTTGCATTTAAATAAAAAATGAGCCACATAAGAACTCAACACTAAAAGAAATATCCATTTTTAACTTGATCATATTTAAAAACGAAAGGAAAATTCAAAAATGTTTATATCGAGCTCAAATATTAAATAAGTTATAATAAACGCTTTATGTCGAATTTATTCAATAAATTAATAATAAAATAAACCAGAATTCATTTGAAGGAAAATAGTAATAAGATACGAAAATTTATTTTACACATTTATTTATAATCCATTGATAATGATTTTAACAACAAAATGCGAACTACTGTAAATATTCAATCAGCCGATTCTTCATTAGCTTCCTCAATATCTTCATCCTCCTCATCATATAAGTCTTCGTCATTATCACCTTCTTCTTCATCAAGCTCCGAAGCCAAATAATATTGCATAGGATTATTCCACAAATCATCCTTAATTACTTCACCAAAATCATCAACATATCCAGTAGTATTGTCATCGAAAAAATTAAAAAATGAATCTTGCATTGCTTCTGCACTGCGCTTTTTTTCTTTGTTATGACTTTTAGCTGTGACATCTTTGCCTGGATACCACTCAATTTTTGTGGATTCTGACGCCTCACCATTTTCATTAACATTGAATTGTTTGGTCAAAACAGTATTTTTGAAATATGGGTTGGAAGCAAATGTCTATCAATAAAATAATTTTATATGATCGTTATAAATAGTATTACGAAAATAATTTTATATCCAGATTTTATATCTTCACTTTCTTTAACTACCAGATTTTCTAAATACTCCAATATCTTCTCGTCTTCATCGGTAATAACAGCTGAGAATTGAGGATGATTCATAAAAGCTACAGCCCAAAAATGAGGAATTTGCTTTATCAAATTAGATCTTTTCTCATAATAAGGCTGCCTAATTTCATTATACTTTTGTTCAACTTTCAGTATTTCTTCACTCGCTTTTTCGTTTAAAACATCTACTTGATTTTGAACTTCGTCTATCTTTTCAATTATCTCTTGGATATTGACATCTAATTATATACCAACATAATTATATACCTATGTTATTTAAAAAATCATTAGAGTTACCATTGTCACCCTGTGCATCAACTTTTGATATCTTCTCAGCCGACGCCATTTACTTAAAGTGTTTTAAAATTTAAATGAAATTGATATTTCAAACAATATATTAAAACTAAAAGTAAATTATATAAAAGATTTTTACTTTAGATTTATGTAGATTTCCCAAGTTATAACTGTTTCCATTCACTTCATATGAAATTTTTCAAAAAACTTAAAATATCATTATTATATTTATGGTTAATACTTACAATTTACAAATCATTTAAAATGATTTTAAAATTAACGAAAGATTGATGTTCCAGGTTATTAAATTAATATTTTAAAAATTTGGAATTGAATCCATTGCTCTACTTTTTATCACTATGACTACTAACGCGTTTCTATTTATTAACGTTCAATAGCAATAATCACCGTTCAAAATCGAAATAGAGTTTAACTACATCCGTCAGCAGTGCAGCTTTGGTGTGTTGGGTTGCATAGTGTTGGGCTAGCACTAATTTTTGTTTAAATGAATTGGAAACAGCACGTAAACATAACATGCAGATTTAAAAATCAGACCTATAAAACATCAAGTAAACACCTTAAAATGCTAGAAAAACATAATTAAAATATAAAATTGAAAAACATAAAAGTAAATTAAAATATTAACAAAATGCATCAAGATCCGCACGAAATGACATAAAAATAACATAATAACAAAAAATTTGACCGAAATGTTGAATTAAAAAAAAATAATTTTGGTTAGAAATAATTCATTTAAAATTTTAATGAATAAATTGTCAAGTTAAATCCAGAAAATAATAAAAATTAAAATTAGATTAGACAAATAATATCAAGTTCAAATTTTGTTTTATCGCATCAAATTTAACACTTAAGGTTAGGGTCACAGAATAGGTATAAATACCAATTCATTTTCGCATAAATTTAATCACTTGTGAGGGATCACTTTTTCTCTTAAAAAGCTCTTACGTTTTTTAACGGAAAAAACAGCATTGTATCACAAGTTTCTGGAAACGAGACTTGAGGACGAATATATTTGTGAAACCACTCAAACTATTTGAAGTGAGCATGACGATGTTTATGAGTATGCCATATGAATGATGCAACTATGTAAAGAATATTATGGGCAATTATCCGATATGAAAAAGATGAATTTGTTTTTACTAATGTCGAAATATTTCCGGCCCACAGCCACACACCAGCAAGTAATTAAAATCATACATCCCTATCGAGTGGTGTAAGTGCGGTTCATCCGCCAATAGCTCGTGCCCGTGAGGGACCTCGTCGTGAGTAACGACGGGCTCTAACGTCAAATCATTTGCGCTTATAGGGGCAGTGGAGAGATCGGGAATCAGTCTTTTGGCTGACTCCTTTTCCACTCACTCCCGAAAAATCGACCTAAAATTATTATACTTATCTGCTAAACTTATTACACAGAGTAGTCCAGTGGGCACTCTTTAAATCTAATGTAAACACACTAACATCTTAGGGTCAACTTGTGATTAAAGGGAAGGGGGCTTACGGAAATTGATGTAGCGATCATGTTAAAAAGGGAACACTTCAAATAAAAATTACTAACTATGCCTAAGGTAATATCTTGTCGGTATAGAATCAAATGATAATTCAGTAAATGATATAAGTAATATTTTACCGTATAGATAGGAAATAAAGCATACATTCAGCGAAGAACATCAATATGTGACCGTTGAAAATCACTAATAACATCTAGACAACAAATAACCCAATATATTAGTAGTAATGGATTAAAAGTAGAATCTCAAATAACCCATAAAGTTGTATTTGTAAAAGTAAAAATCGAACGCATGACCCACTAGGAGTGGAAAATATCCCTTCAATTAAACTATAGAGAAAACCCACAGAATAATAATCATTCATTCACCCTACAAATTACCAGGAACCATGCTCATGAAGATAAATATATTATCGTATACAACCAACCTACTAAAAATCAAAAGCCAAATTCGACTAACATATTTATTAATAAAAAACCCACCCTGTATATACACCAATCGAGGTACCCAATGCCGCCATAACGCCAGCAACAAAACCAAACAGCATCACGAACTCCTACTACCATTAGGGCAGCAGTATAATAACTTCCTGAATGGCCACTAGGAACATTTGACGCAAAGCATAAGAATGAGAATGAAATTTTGAATCACCATAACTTATTCAACATGGGATCATAATGGGTGGATGAACGAGAGAGCTCCACTCAAAAGGAAATAGTATAGGAATCACGAATAAACATACCAAAAAATTTAAATAAGAAAAGCATTTAGCTAACATATAAATTATCTCATTTTAATTAAAATAATTAAAATATTTAGAAGCAGGTCTCACCATATAATATAAATAAAAGACGGTGAATGATTCCGCCTTGGGCCTTTGACGATGAAAAACGCCCAACCTTTTGAACTCTGTTGACTAACAAAATGGCCATACACATATAAAAATTGAGTTATCAACGATAGAACAAATTTTCCCCGGAATAAGAAGTATTGAAACTGACACACTCGTAGAATAATAAACCAGGAGATTGAAGAAACTACACACAAACCAATGCGTACCACCGAGGAGAAGCAGAGAGATTCCACTACTGAGGCGATACTTACGCGGTAGTTCACAAAAATATCTCTGAGAGAGAATCCTGCCTTAGAGGATGGATTGAGAAAAATCACAAATTCAGCCAAAAAGAGAAGGCCATCGATTCTTCATGTTCTCACCCGCTCACGTGAAACGTGAGTCACTTAGTTAATATAAATATTCGGCGTCAAATGAAGAACGCCATTATTTCGCTAAGAAGATTATGAATAAAAATATTGAAAAAAACGGGTTATAAACATCCACGAAACGAACCTAAGAGGAAAAATCAGGACGGGTTCCAACAACGGTATACCAAGCCACGATCAGATGGAAATCCATGTTGATGAATATAATGCATTCCGAGATACCACAAATGAAGGATTTCGTTCCGAGGATCACTTGTCAAGTAAGGTCAACTACTTGTGCTTTGCTTTAGATCATTCTTATTTAGTTGGACGTAATTAATACATCTTCTAAATGTTGGAGTTTGCTTTATTGATTTATTGTATGAAAATATTAATAATATAAGTTGAACAATCCATTTAAAATAATCGATGTAATAGTTAATATAGATATAATTTAGGAGTTATTATTTTGAATTATGTAATTCGTGCCTAACAGTATAGTGGGTAGATAAATAAAAGTTAGTTTTGGATCCGCGAATCTTCAGAATAAAAGAAATAGGTTTATATTATGATAGATAAACCATCTTAGTTGCAATTATGTGTCTTTGTAAATTCTGTAAATGGTTTTAGATTAAAACTAATCTGGTGTAAAGTTAATAATCTAAGGAAATGGTTGAAGACGAATTCATTTTAAGTAAATAACGCACGGGAACTGAGTTTAAATCAGTATTGACGCATAGATTGACACATATTATTGGCTTACACTGTCACGGACGAGACGACCACATGTGGATAGTTTTCCTTGGATTACCCTAAGTGATCTTTACTTGTAACGAGTGGAATAAGTTGAAAATTTTTATCTCACTGATCTGGCTAAAATAAAACAAAGAACAAGTCGCTACTGCCTACCTATCTCGAGATACGTTAGAGTTGAATGATCCGAGAAAGTTGAAAGATGGTTAATAGCCTAATGTTGAGATGTTAGATAAATAATTAATAACTAATGATAATAGGTAGTTCCAGTAGTCAATGGAGAGCTGTCGAGTGGATGAAGTAATTTCCTCATTACCTTTATCACTAAGAACTAGTTCGATTTCGCAGTCATTTATTTTGATAATGGTGCGTCTGAACCCATTTTTAAGCGCTAGGTTCAATATGTCTCCGTCCTTTATTCGTCTACCAAAATGACGGCATAGTTCATTTATGTGATATTTCTGTCTGGTTTTCATTGATCACAAAGTCAGGATCTTCCAATATTATATCTGGTTAGGGTCCATATTCATCGCTATCTTCGATTGTTGAGTTTTGTGATGAGTCTTGATTATCTTCTTCGAAGGAAAAATATTCTTCATTCGAATCCATGTCGCACTCCATCTTGTTATTTTCTCTAAGTTGTGGTTTGCTTTTGATAAAGATTTTGTTGCTCTGTGGCTTTTCTTCTGAGACAAATATAATATCGTCGTCACTATCCATTAGTTCGCTTTCGAATGTTCTTCTAGTGCCGTTTCTTTTGAATTTTAATTCCCATTGTGAGGGTTCAATGTACATGTCTATATCTTTGTCTTCTAAGGTATTTGTTGTCATTCCTTCGCTTTCTTGATCTTCCTTTTCATTCCTTTTGAGACTTGAGAAGTTCCATTTAACAACCTCTTCCCACTTTTGCTCTGCGATACCATAAATAACTTTTACCAGTATTGTTGTTTCGCTTGCTAAAAATGGTTCGGGTTTTTATAGTATTCGGATGATAATTTTGTCTTTGAACCACTTGTCATGGTATCTGATTACTTGGTATGCCAGATTAGAGAGTTTAATTTTGTGGGGTGCTACATTCTTGACAAAGGAACACATAAAAGAGTCTTCAGCTATTTCTCTGACTCCCATTACGTTGTAAATGTCTAAGGTAAGAGCTTCAAATTTTTCTGTTATGCCGTATCCCACAATTATTTGTCCATATCGGAGTTTTTGAATATCTATCAATGCTTGGTATTCATCCTCGTTACCAATGATATTTTCCTTGTTTGCTCTTGTTTTTTCCGGATAGTAATGAAGAAATTTTGTTCTCGGTGTGATTTTCTTGTTGAATAGGACGATTCCATTGAAATCTCTAATACATACTTCTACTGGTCTTTGATTGTTGTTGATGTCACAAACAAGTTTAACGTTGACAAATCTTTTTCTTTTCTTGTCTCTCCTTTGTTGCGAATTCCTGGTGCGTGAACGATACACCTTTGTCAATGAGTTCTTGAGGAAAGTGTAGGTTTGATATGATATATTCCAGATTCACGAAAGCGTTGGGTATTGTTGGTATGTATAGAACTTCAATTGCGATGACACATGGCAAATTATTCATTTGAACCGTAAGATTGTTAAAATCATTTAACATTCTTCTTTTTTTATTTGTCTTTATCATTATCGAACAATTGCTCGTTGTGATTAGTGGGATTCTTTGTTGACAGATAGAGACCTCTGTTTTGGTCATTTGGAAGATTATTTGATGGGGCACCTTTTTTCCTTCAGCTGCAGCCCTGTCTACACATGCAAATTCGTCGAATGCTCCGATAAGCTCTTTGAGTTTTACTCTTCTAGCTTCATTGAATTTGATCAGGTGCAGCTCTCTTTATTCAGTTTCAACTTTCATATCATTTGAAATGCACATCTGATTCGGAAACTGCGGATAGTGAGAAGGGTTCCGTCTCTGCAGATTTTATTTTGTAAATTTCTATAAAAGCTTCCATAATGTTTGTGTATCATGCAGTTGTATTGATTGAGTTGTAGATTGGTTTGGTTGGATTGGCTGAATTGCATGTTGAATTGATTGGATTGCATATGTTCTAAAATAAAGAGTAAATAAATAACCCTTTTGCGCATATGAGGTTTGCCCTTATACGCTATTAAGTTATAGATATTAATATATACAAATTTAGAAAATATTATTGACCATATTAAATTAGTTTGAAATAATTCTTTAACAAGAGTGGACATTGTGTATTGACCTGGTATATATTTGTCCAAGTGGAAATTCCCTGGTACATTTCTGACCAGTCGGTGCCGATACCGCTGCCTTTTCCACTTGTACTTTTGTAGACTTGTACGCTACTAACTATTGCTAATATTGCTATTGCTAGAATACTAAGTGATATTATATAAAAAGGCCATCGTGATTTTACTGTTTCTTTTTGAAATGCTTGTAGTTCATTCCAACTCCTTATAAAAATTGGTTTTCCCGTAGGTAATTTAATTAGCTTTTCTTTAAGTTGGATTGGTATTGTATAGGTTTTTGTTATTGCTTCCTCTACTATAGTTTGAGTTATTACTTTCGTGGTTGTTGTATTTATGTTTGGAGTTGAATTAATTTGTTGTATTATTATCGGTGTTGTATTTATGATTACTTTCTTTGCCATTGTTTGTATGGTCTTTATTTTTTTACATATTATTTGTGACGTATCATTGTCTGTATTCCATTGGGCACATACGACATATTCGGTATTGGGTTTTAAGTTTATAAATTTAGCGTTATCTCCTCTTTCAAACTCATTAGTGGTTTTCTCCTCTCTTTTCCATAAGTTTTAATTCTGTATCTAATGACTCTAAGTATAAATCTCTTATCGACCTTTTGTTTAGGTTAAATACGTTAATTTCGTAAGGTGAAATGTTTATCAAAATATGTTTATCTCCCATAAATTCAGTTTGGCATCTTTCTTCAATATTAGCTGTATTAATTATTCCTATTAAGGTTAAGAAGGCTGCCGACATCATCAATCCTTTCTGGGATAGTAGATTATATTTATGGGGTGGTCCCTGTACTATTTCAGATTCCGCTAGTTTGCATCTATTCACATGTACTACTATGGGATCCTCATTTTTATGTTTTTGTATATGTAAGTTTTCATTGATTACTTTAACTACTTCATATGGGCCTTTAAATGGTCTTGCTACTTTTGTTGTTTTACCTTTTCCTACTTGTGGAGACATAAGTCTAACCTTATCTCCAACTTAAAAAGTATGAGGTTTACTTGTCTTATTGTAATCATCTTTATATTGCTCTTGTCTAAACTTAACTTTTAGATTAGCTACCTTATATACCTCTTGCATTTGCTCTTGCATTAAGGTTACATAATCTGGTGCGTCTAAATATTGTGACACTTCTGGTTCAAAAACTGTATCAATGGGCGTTGCAGGTTCTCTTAGAAACATTAAAAAATATGGTGAATACCCTGTTGTTTCGTTGGGTGTGATATTATGGATGTATGTGCATTGACTTACGTATTTGTCCCAATCATTTTGATTTTTTTCCCACAAAAACTGCTAATCTACTAAGAAGTGTGCCATTAAATCTTTCTACTAATCCATCAGTTTGAGGGTGTTAAGCTGTTGTAATAATTTTGTGCATGTTGAACATTTTGGCTACCCTTTTGATTGTTTCACTCATGAAATTTTTTCCTTTATCTGTTAATAGTTTTCTAGGTGTGCCAATTTTAAAAATAATTTTCTCTACAAGTAGTTTGGCTACTGTTTCTGCTGTTTCATCTTTGGTTGAGAATGCCTCTGCCCATTTGGTAAAATTGTCGCTAAAAACTAATATATGTCTAATGGTAGGTAACTTGCATAAAAAATCCATAGCGCACAGCTCCATTGGCGATGTTGTGGCTGGGATTGGATGTAAAGGTGCTTTTGTCTTTGTCTCTGTATTTTTTCTAGTTGCACATATTGTACATGCATTACACCATCTCTTAACATCTTTTTTAAATTATCCCAATAATATTTTTGTAATAATATACTTGCCGTCTTTCTACTTGATAAATGACCTCCTAGAGCACCATCATGATATTGTTACAAAAGGATTTGCCTTAACTTTTGTGATACCAATATTAACTGTTTTCCACTAAAATCCTCAATAACGACTAATTTTTTAGCAATTTTATATTTTTGATTTTTCCATTTTCTAATTTCCTCTTTAATCTTAGAAATTTCTGGATCTCTTCCTTGTTCATCATATATGTCTATTGGCTTTTCCGTTATCAATGCAAAAACTTCTAGTACTCCTAACTCAGGAATGCGTGATAGTGCATCTGCATTTTTGTTTATTCTACCTGATTTATATATGATTTTAACGTGCATGCCTTGTATTTTCATTGCCCATTTTAGAAGTCTACTTGAGGTGTCCTTATGTTTCCAAAGACCTTCTAATGGTTTATGATCTGTTCTTATCACTACTTCTGTTCCATATATGAATGGCTTAAACTCTTTTAATGCAAACACTATGGCATAACATTCTTTTTCTATAGTTGAGTATTTAAGTTGTGCTCCTTTTAATGTTTTACTCGCGTATGCTATTACATAATCTTTACCCTTTTCTTCTTCTTGTCCTAAGACTGCCCCTACGGTTTTCCCGTCGGCGTCCGTCATGACGATAAACAGTTTCTTAAAGTCTGGGTAACTTAATATTGGTGCTGTTATTAATTTCTCTTTTATTTGATCGAATGCCTTTTGATGCTCAGATGTACATTTCTTTTGTGGTTTACTTATTTTATCATTGATTGTTTGTACTATAAATACTCCTTTACTCTCTCCCTTTGTTTTAACTCCTTTTGTTAGTTCTATCATTGATGCTGCTTTTTTTGCATAGTCTTGTATAAATTTACTGTAATACCCGGTTAGTCCCAAAAATCCCTGTACTTGTTGTAACGTTGTTGGGACTGGAAAATTTTTAACAACGTCAATTTTACCTGGGTTAGGTATCATACCCTCTACTGTGACTATGTGGCCTCAAAATAGCGCTGATGGCTCTGCCCATTTACATTTTGTCGGTTTAATTTTTATCTTAGCTTATTTTAGTCTTTGTAACACATTTGCTATGTCTTTTAGATGTTCCTCAAAAGTTTTCGATGCTATTAATATATCATCCATATAAACTGCGCAATGTTGTATATCTACTAATATTGTATTCATTAGGCGTTGAAATGTTGTAGGTGCATTAGTTAGCTCAAAAGGTAATCTCGTGTATTCGTACAAACCGTCCACAATGACAAAAGCAGTTTTTTCAACATTCCCCTCTTCCATTTGAATTTGCATATACCCCTTACTTGCATCAATAACTGTAAAATACTTAGTGTCTCTGAGTTTATCATATTGCTCTTGTGCTTTCGGAAATGGGTATGAATCTTTAATTGTTACGTCATTTAATTTACGATAGTAAATGCACATTCTAATTTCGCCATATTTTTTCCTAACTGGTACGATGGGTGATGCCCATTGTGAAGAGCTTTGTTTTATTACGGCTGCCTTTTTTTAACTCTTTTATTTGTCTCTTTATCTCTTCCCTTAATTTATAAGGTACCCCATAAGGTCATTGTTTTATTGGTCTGGCGTTTCCCGTATCGATCACATGTTTAATGATGTCGGTATCCCTCAAATCGAATTCATGTTTTCAAAAACGTCGCTATATTCGTCGAGTAAGGTTTGAAGTTGAAATTGTTGAGTTTCATTTAAATAGTTATTATTAATTTTTACTTTATCATAAAATTTAACGTTATTTGTCTTACTCAGTTCGATCATTTGTTCACTGTCATCTCTCATCACCATCGTTTCACACATTTCCAATGTTTGTTCTAATTCACCTCTGAAAAACTTACCCAACTTTATTCCTTTGTGAATTTTTACATTGTTTCTTTCATAATTCGCAATTCTTATTGGAATTATCCCGTTACTTAGTATAACGCTCTCGTCTGTTAACATTATATTATAATTTTTAGTGATCGACTTATCCGGCTCAAAGATAAAAGTGTCCTCACTTTTGACATTGACTTTCACTGGAATTATATGATCACAGTAATATTCTAATTCAAAGGCTTCGAGTGCGACTACTTCTGCAAATCTCGATTTCTGATAGTTTGCCTTTCTTTTTATAGTACCATCTGTTAAGTCGATGACGCAGTTATCTAACTTGCGAAGAATATCTATCCTTAGGATGCATTTACTTCTGCCTTCCGTCATTACTTTGAAAACGTGATTAACTATTTGACTTGAGAAGTGAACGATCAGTTTAATATCTCCTCTTAATTGCATGGTATGTGATGACATAGATATCACCGTATCGTTTGTGCTCTTTATATTCTTTTTCTGATTTTCTGATAACTGATCCTCACTTATCACGGAGGCTGTTGCTCCGGTATCTACTAGCGTTTTAATTATTATATTATTGATCGACACTTGGATGCTTGGTCTGGCTTCATTAAGTTCTAATAACTTCTCATTTGCTTCTAGCCCATAGCATCCATAGACTTTTCTTGTTGCACAATGAGAGTTGGTTATTGTATACAAATTATTGCTCAACTCTCTTAATTGCTGATTTTGATTATCATACAGTCCACCTTGTGGCTGTTCCACATTCTCTGATCACTCGGATTGTCGTCATTTTTGTTATTTTCTATCAATTGTTCTTCTTCTATTCGCCGATTTTTTATTAATCGTATTTCTTTATCATGTTTTGCTGTTATTAGATATTTTGCAATAAAGGGACATAAACATGCCAACATCTTATATGAGTTGCCAAATACTTGTCTAAGTTGTAGTAATGATACTAATGATGAACAAATCATTTTGAGCAATGCCACTGTATAATATATTCCCAGTATAGTTGAGAACATCTTACCCAAAACTGCAAAATATCCCCATATGCTGTATAATACGTTGTACACCACTTTTTTGAAATGTTCCTTTGATAGCAGCACATCGAAATTATAATAACCACCCTCGATGACTTTACTCACCATTATTGATAATATTTTCTCTTTTTCGTTAGGGAACAACATGTGCTTTGTTGCACTTTCTATGGTATCTCGCGTGTACATACCGTTGTTATTCACATCGTTTACTTCTTGAAATTCTAACTTTTTCTCGAGTTCTGTTAATTCTAATTTAAACGGTTTAGTTGCCTCTTTTCTATCAGACATTGTAATTCACATTTCGTCATTCAGCTTGTATAATGGGTCAAACAAATTGGTACATTTATCGATTTTCCTTGGAATATAAGTTTTATCTGTTAGTATTCTGGTTATGGGCTGCAAATATACTGTTTTCCTTTATAAATAACTGGTAACTCGTTGGTACATTGGTTATTCGTTGCTAGTGATACACTAACCGGTTTACATTCAAAGGTCTGTAACACTTCTTCTACTACTCTCGCGAAAGTTCCTTTTTCCGCAAACAACATTGGTGCCATTAAATCTTGGTTTGTAACGGCTACAGCCATCTTTGTTCTCAATATCTCTCTGTTGAGTTTGCAGTCGCTAGTAATTGTTGCTTGATACACTTTGTCTAATTAAACTAATTGGTGATGATAAAAGTAATCAATCTTATTATTAAAATATGAAGATAGTTTGATATCGAATTGATCGACTTTCAATTTTGCATCTTTAATTTCATTACTACTGATATAGAGACCTTCATAATTAGTCTTTACGCTACTTTTCCACATTTGATAGTTTCTCCTTTTTCGACAAATCTCATGGCTTCTACTTCTGAGTCTGCCATATATATTGTTGGGGTATCCTTTTCTTGTACGATTACTGTTCTCCTTTTTTGATCTTTTAGTCTTTTTGATTCTGCATCGGTAAACTGTTTTCCTCTGATTGTTCGAAATTTTAGTGGTAATAAATACTTTTGCCCCATTTTGGGTTCTGACAATCATTTGCTATAATCGCATTACTTCCTTTGATTAAATCTAACAATAGTGTTATTATTACTATTATTATTGAGATACTTGATTTTCCTTCACTTTTGCTTGGTTCTTTCGTTGTTTTGTTTACAAGAGTTTTTACGATTTCCTCGGTCTCATCCTTTTCCATCGTCTCGCTCTCACTCGTTTTTATGTCTCATCATACATTATTTTCCAACCCCCTTTCAGTTTTATCCATGGCATCACATCCGCTTTTAATCTCTGATATATTGTTTTAGCTACTTCATTTATTTGCTCTTTTGGACTTGATCTTAGAAGCTTTTTATAGTCTCTTCTCAATCGAGTCCAACCAGAATAAGTTTCGGGAGCAAAACAATCTACATGTTTATGACCTAATTCTTCTGGCCCCAACGTCATCATCACGACCTTCTTCTCTTCCCTTTTGTCTACTTTAATACCCTTCAGCTCATTCTTTGGACGTTCGTCTTCACTTGAACTCAAAAACTTTGGTCCTTCCAGCCACTCTTCTCTATCTTGTAACTATTTTATTGTCGCCCTCTCGATATCATGAGGATGCAGAGACATCGCAGCTGTGGAAGAACCCCAATCGACAGATCCAATTGTGATTTTTTATTGAATTGATTCAGATGGGTTGATGTTACTTGATTGAGGATGAGAATGTTTGCGTCAGAATTTGTCCAGGCTTTTCCATTTGATTGTTCACTATTACCTGAACCCAACGCTGCCATCAAATATCCCAAAACCTGACCATCAAACAGAAAGTTATGATATTCATCCATAAAGCATTCTTGAATATTTGTTGGGATTTTATCAAGTGCAGTTTTAATACGACTTGGAACTGTAGCATTTAACATATCAATCCAACGAAGAGTTTTTCCTGCTTCACTTTTATCGAATTGTGCAGCTTGAGGAGAAACAATATGAGATATAATTCCAACTTGTGGTTTAAGAGTAGACAAAGCTTCTCGAGCTGTGTTAGCTTCTTTGGTTAGACGAGTCACAACTCTACATGAAACATCGTATTGATAAAGAGCGTGAGACAATTCACATCTAAGAGCCTGGTTCTCTTGTTTCATGATAAATTGTTGAAGCATCAAAGCATCCCATTCATCCTGAAAAGATTTCAATAAGGCTGGAATGGATGTAAAACTGGGTGGTTTTGATTTCACGTGCATTAGAACTCTAATTTCATTCAAATCATCTCCAGAAAACTGTACCTCAGTGACTGGATTTAAATCACTGGTTGTTGAGTATTCATCAATTAAGCCTTTTTCATAAACAGGCCCTGATAATCTATTAAGAACTAGAACTTCAGGAATTTCATTAGAAATCGAACATATTAACAACATTTTTGAGATACTTTGAACAGTTTAAAGCCAAAATTTATTTTCAAAAATAATTCACAAAAGAAATCACAACTCAAATTTTTTTCAATTTTTTATAATTTACACCATATATTAAAACACAATCTTTCTTTCCAAAAAAATCACAAATTTCAAATTAATATACGAATAAAAAGTTTCTATTCTTTTTCATTCACTTTATGGTAAATTCTGTTTTTATTTTTCTATCATTAATTTTTATTATTGTTGTTATTACAGTGCTAAGTCAGCTCAAAGAAGACGGTACAGAGACAGTCATAAAATATGGATCTAGACACTTATTAGCTCATGAAAAAGGATACTGTCACGAGAAAATAATTACTCGCCATACATGAATACGTTAGTTAGTTCAAACAATATTTATATGGGAAAAGATTCATGGTGCGAACAGATCACAAGGCATTGATATTTCTAAATACGACCAAGAAAGCAATAAGTCCACAATTTCAAACTTGGATGGTGAATTTATCAGAATACGATTTTGAATTAAAATACCGCAAAGGTGAAGATAATTCAAATGCTGATGGATTATCTAGGATCAGCGGAATGTAGTGCTCACAGTGTCAAACAAGACATAAAAATGCTAAGGAAGCTAAAGCCAGAGTAAAACACATTTATATGATTCAAAAGACAGAAGTAATGCACCATGTATTTGAAGCTCAAGAAACCATTAAGCAATTTGAAAAGATGAAAAAATGTGTAAATAATGGAAATTTTGGAGATTTTGATAAATAAGATTTCCTTTTTAAGATAAGGGATAATTTGAAAATTAATGTTGGTCTTCTGATTGTAAATAAAAATGGTATGGATTTATTTTTGGTTCCCATCGAATTCATTCAAAAACTTGTTACTAAAATTCACGAAGAAATGTGCCATGTCGGAGTAAAAAAACAAGTGCATTATATAAATAATACATTCTATTCAAACATTCAATCTACGATTAAAGAATGTTTACAGAAATGTCAAGAATGTGCAAGGCAAAAAGTAAACCAAGAACAATCAAAAGAAATCCTAATACCTCGTGTAAGCTCAGAATTTTTGGATCAAATTGTAATAGACATTGCTTATATGAAACCAATAGCGACAAAGAAATATGTTTTAGTTATTATTGATTTACAAAATTAGTCAGTTTAGCAGCTACTTCAAAACAAGACAATAAAGCTATATATCGAGTCTTGTTACATCAATGGATTTATATGTTGGGAAAGCCAAGGAGTATACTTTCAGATATGGGAAAGTGCTTTGAAAGTGCGTTTCTGAAAGAAAAATTAGGTTTACTTGAGATTAACCAAGAATTTAGTTCACCTTATCAACATCAGTCAAATGACTTGGTTGAGCGCACGATGAGAACCATGAAGGACCTCATAACTACATCCTTGGATGGAGTAAGTGAGGAGAAAAATTGGCTGGAAATCCTACCGAAGATTGAGTTTTGTATTAATACAACGCAGCAAAGTACAACAGGCTATTCACCATTCGAGATAATTTATGGAAGGATAATTAATCTGCATTCTAACTTTGCAGCACCGGTTAGAACAAGTAAGGATATTGCGGAATCAGTTAAAGAAAATGCACAAAAAGCTGCAGAAAAGATGAGAAACACAGACTTAAACCAACGGGGTATGCGACACTTTGAGATCGGAGAGAATTTTTTAGTGCGAAAAGAACCGCAAAATAGAACCAAAGATGGAATGCAATACGAAGGGCCATATAAGATCAGAAAATTTATCTCTGCCCATCTAGTGGAACTACAGAACAAAGATACCATCAAAATACGAAGAATAGAGTGACTCAAAAAGTGGCATGTTTCTTAAAGAAGGGGAGAGTAATATAATATCTTATTTTAATATTAAAATAAGATGCAGTTTAATTTGATATTTAAATTGTTAAAATTTCATTTGTTTTGAATAAATATATTTGGATTTAGAATTATGTCAACAATTGAAAAAATTATAACTAATTATAATAATAATTATAATTAAAATAATAATAATTCAGAAATTTTGTTTATTTCACGTTGTAAAAATAAAAATCATAGAATTTCATATTATTCAAAAATTGTAGTAAAGTAATTTTATTGCCCATTTCCGTTTGATTTTCAAATTTCTTTTTATAAATCAATTTTAAAATATGTTATAAATAATATTTTTATATTTTTTAAATTTAAAAAGTTAATCAATTCTGAATTTTAAAATATATTAAAAAAAATTAATAAATTTTAAATTTCATCAATACATAATAATTAATGTATTATATAATGTATATACAATTTGTATATATGCTGATATGCTGACTTATACTAAAATAAATAAAAATCAACATCAAAATTTATTAACTATTTATAAATATATTTTAAAATTCAGAATCTATTCACTTTTTTAATGCAATAAAAAAATTTATATATCAAACATATTTTTTAATTTTTAAAAAAATTCAAAAACGAAAAAATAATAATAAAAAAACCCAAAGTGAATTGAGTCGATAAAATAAATTAAGCTAATTTTTAATAAATTAGAAATTTTAAATTTCGAAAATGTTTATTGATTAATTAAAATTACATAATAAATTACTCCCAACTGACAGTATTTATCCTTAAACATGTGGGCGTTTACTTAATTAATTTCTCATTATTTTCATAGAAAAAAATACATTAAAACATAAAATAGAAATTTAATAAAATATTATCGAATATTTTTAAAATAATAAATATATATATATATTTTCTGAAATTTTTATTGAAATAAAATTAATTTTATTAAAATTAATATTCTCTAAAATTGTTAGTCATGAATCCTAATTGCTGATGTCAAAGAATTTGATTTCTTGTTCTAAAATAAACTGCACACTTTTTTCAGTGAAATTAGTAATGCATATTTTTAACTAATGCACACTGAAATCTGATCGAATTTTGGAAAGAATAAAATGTGCGAAAAATTTATCAATGAAGAAAATGTGCGATCATTCCGATTGTCAATAAAAATGTGTATATGTGTGTGTTTTGATGCGTGTTTTCGTGTGTTTTATTGAATCTGTAAATCTATTAGCACTTGGTGCTTAGGTAGCACAGAGACAAGCAAAATTATTTGCATTTTCAAACTACTTAAATTGAATTTATTTTTGGTTCGTCAATTCTTAATTGATTGATTCAGTAAAAAAAATCCAACGTTTAAGCGACTTCGCCAAAAAAAATTTTTTTTATAAAGCATTTGAAATAATTTCATGAAAATATAAAGAGAAAGAATTCAAGTATAAAATGAAGATTTGTTTGAATTGTAAATGTTTTCCGAATTTATTAATATTATTATTATTATGTGGATCATTAATCTGTGGTTAGTTGTTTGAATCAGATATACATTGAATTTCATTGGGATTTTATTAGAAAATATCCATTTGCCTTTGGATAACTTAGTTGGTCAGAAACTTATCGACTCTTCTTATTTTGGACCAGTTGAGATTGTTTCCAGAGGAGACGGAAAGGCACTTCGATTCAATGGTACCAAAGGTCCAGTTTCAATTACCTATACCCTTGATAAAGCTACAGATGCTATTTCATCTTGTTTTCGAGGCTTTTCCCACTGCACAGGTATGTATAATAGTTTTCTAATGATATCATAATTTTTTGTTAGATTATATAATCAAATTTTGGATTAAACTCAACTTTGAATCTCCTATTTTTAATCGTGAGTCTTTTATTAAATTTGGCCCCCCAAACAACAAAGGAAAAGGATTGAGCATTTATCCTATCAATGAAAACAAATTAAGTATCTCATTTGATAATGGCAAAGAAAAACAAACTCTTGAGCTTGGAATCACTAAAAAGGATTGGAATTTTATAAAAATCTCCTATCAAAACTCGAAATTTAGTGTTGAATCTAACGATATCAAAACGCCGGCTGTGTCAGAGATCAGCAAATTGAACAATTTTGACTTGTCACAAGAATCTTTGGTGTTGGGGTTCGGAAAGAAATCAAATGGAATTGTAGTTGAATTGGACGATTTCAAGTTCCTGTTAACTAAAACGTCGAAGGATTACCAATCTGACTCGTTTCAAAGCGAAGAAAGATATGATACTAAATCTTCTCAACAGGAGAGGACGATTAATTTCAATGGACAAAATTATTTAAAATATAACTTTGAAAACAGAATTATTCGGCCAAGTGAAAATGAGGAATTAGATTTACAGTTTAAATTTAGCGAAGATTTCACAAGTGGTTTGTTATGGTATTCAGAAAAAGGCCTTGAGAAGAGCTACATTTATTTGAAGGTAAAAAAATTATTATTATTATTATTTTATAAAATAAAACAATATAATAAATAATTCAAAGAATAAATATCATAAATCGTAAAATAAAATAACAATTGTTTAGGATGTTTTGATAAAATTAATTTGCTCAGTGATGAAACGCCTATGGTCCCAAGTGCCACCAGTGATAGATTTAGTGCCAACAAATTCAAACAAAATATTTGTTCGTGTCAGTAAATATCTACCTATTACATAGACATTTGAATTTCGATATATTTAAAGCACAAATGACTACAAATATAACAATTTTTGCCTTTAAGAAGACATAGAAAATTACATACATTAAATATTTCATGACATGATTGTCCAGAAAATCTGTTCAACTGCAGCAATAGTGTTGATAGTGATAAAGTATTAAATAAATTACAAAATTGCAAAGCTTATTTTGTAGGCGAACTAAAAACCGAAAATACAAAAAGTTTGTTTAAAAATTTTCTCGAAATTTTTGGCGTTTTTTATAATTGATGCCTCCATTTTTGATCAGATATCGATTTTGTTTTTGACATTTTATTATCCTTGTTATCATTGGAACTTTAAAACTGGTATGCAGTGCTATTAGTGCTAATCATCGTTAGCATGATTTGTTTTGTTTTATAACTTAATTGCGCCGACATTGCAAAAAAGTACTCAGGTATTTCTTAAATGTTTCTTATTTTTATTATAAATGTTCATAACAAATATGGTAAAAAGTAAATAACTTTTTAAACACATTAAACAATTTTATGGGGATATCAGAATTTTATTTTTGCAAGTGAGAAAAATATTTTTTTATTCCTTAATATATAATTTTATTAATTTTATTATTAATATAATTAAAAAATCAATATCCGATTTGTTTTAATTATTTATGTTATTAGGATTCCCGGCTGTACTACGCGTATATTTATAGAAAAAGTGGCGATGGAGCGCAGATAACAGCCACAGAAGAAATCTACGTGCCAGAAATTCTTTCCCCCAATATGTATCACAGATTAGTCATTCATAGAACATCAGACAAAGTTAGTTAATTAATTAATAATTAAATAATTAAATATAATTAAAATTAATAATAATATTATATATGATATATAATATTAATTTAGAATTCATTAGTGATATGATTAATTAAAATTTTATTTAGAGAAGCTTATTTTATCAGGTTTGTCAACATTTTTGGAAAAAGCTAATTATGTCAATTATTTAATTTATGAAATTCTAAAGTAAAATTGTTAATGAGAAAAAAAACAATTTATGAATTTATAACTGCTTAATTATGCAGACTTTTAATTACTTCTGAAAAATACACATCACTTCCGGAACTATTTATGAAAACACTTGGATTTTCACTTGAAAGGTTCTTATAGTATTTCCTGTCAATTAATTTGACAGGAAATTATTAATTACATAAATTGTTTTGATTACAAAAGTAAATTTTTCACTGACCATTGAATAATTGTTTATTTTACAAATTTAAACATGTTATGCAATATTTAATTATACACATGTTAATAAATAAATAAATAAATAAATAAATAATAATAATAATAATAATAATAATAATAATAATAATAATAATAATAATAACAATAATAATAATAATAATAATAATAATAATAATAATAATAATAATAATAATAATAATAATAATAATAATAATAATAACTATAATAATAATTATTATTATATTATCATCATCTACGAAATTAAATTTTTTCTTACTAAAATTAGACTTCCGAATTCAGTAATGTAAGGATTTTTTAAACGCTTAATTTAGAGGTATTTTAATTGATAAAAAATTGCTGATTCCATTTTTAAAATATTAAAATTAGAATTAAATTTTTATTTAATAAGAAATTGGTATATTTCATGGCCATAATAATCGTCGCGAATTTTTAATAAAAGAATAATAAAAAATATCATTAAAAGTATCATTAAAAATTATTATATGAAAACATAGTTAATTAAAAGCACTAAAATAACTAAGATAATTCATCGACTTGGTGAATTATTTTTTAATTATGTTTATCTAAATTTAGTAATGAAAAAAATAAAATTATTTTAAGATAATTTATGGAATCAGCAGTTATATTTCGTGGACAGGGCGGTGTTTTTTGATTGATGTAGTTTACTAATAAATTTTACTAAATTGCATGTGACTTTTGGTTGATTTGCACGGTGCAGAATTTGAAAGTAGTAAAAAAAGGTTGAACAAAGTAAGTAGAAAAGCTATAAATATATTGTATCATTTTTTGAATTTTCTAATTAAATTATTGAAATTAAATATATTATCTAAGACAGGCTTGGTTAACCCAAATGATCTCGTGAGCCACTTTGGATATGCATATGTTACGCATATATGTTACACACACACACACACACACACATATATATATATATATATACATATAATTTTGATAGCAATCAATAAAACAATTGGATATATTATCAATAACGTAATTATTTCTCTTTTCTTTTACTTAGCTTTTTAAAGTCGATTTCCTTAAAATGGAATGTACAGCTCTATTGTCATATACTACTTTTTGATATCCAATTTTTATAATATCGGAATTAACTTTATCCTGAAGAAACTGTTTATCTAAATATTCAATGCTCATTTTATCTAAATACATATATGAATAACAAGACAAATATATCCATATTTTATTTATTATCAAATCTAAGAATAATATCATAAATAAATGATAATGAGCAAAATATTATATTATATTATATTATATTATATTATATTATATTATATTATATTATATTATATTATATTATATTATATTATATTATATTATATTATATTATATAATATTATATTATATTATATTATATTATATTATATAATATTATATTATATTATATTATATTATATTATTCTAGACATAATAATTATCAAAAAAATAGTACATTACTTTAATAATTTAATATTGATTATATGCCATAAACAAAAAAAATATCTACAAAATTCAGCAGCACACTATTAGACGGCACATTAAAAGTATCTAAAGAGTCTCTATAGGGGGCACTAAACACAAATATTTATTTATTAAAATTTGTATAAATGAATTTTCTAAGTTCGATTTAAATTTTTTAGGTAAATACAGAATATTTTCTAATTTTCAATGATAAATTTTCAATTACTTTGAATTATTTAATTCTATTTATAATTGTTTTTCTTCAATGTTCTACGATATGTTGTTTAAATGCCTATAGTAATGTTTGATCGAATTAAAATATTTTTTTAAATTCTTTTAATTAAATTAATAAATTTTGAATTATATAATAATAAATAAATGCAATGCGTAGTTTGGACAATTATACGGAAAATTACTAAATAAACCCTTCTCAATAAATGTTTCAAATATCCACTAAAACAAACAATTATCATTGTTTTGATCTTGTTTGAAAGGTATTCATTCCTTCATTCATCTTTATACTTTTTTAAAAATAAAATTTCATTTTTTAAGAAAACTTCGCTTTTAATGTAATTTTTTGTTTATAGTACTTTTTATAAAAATGCATTTCATACGTGTAATGTTCAAGTTTTAACTCTGCGAACTATTTTTCAATGTCATTTCGGATTTGCATCAAACATGTCTAAAGTCTTCGAGTTATTAAAGATACTTTGCTAATATTTTGGTGATTCTTTATTATTACGCAGCACTTTGAAGTCATTTTTTTAAAATATTCGTGTACATCTTAGTGTCCATCCTATGGACATGTTAAGCCTATTTAACTTCTGCTATGATTCTGTTAATTTATTTCCTATGATTTGCCACTGATTTATATCCATTATTGAATAAATATCAGTTAATTTAAAATTCAATTTAAATATTAATTAGAGTCAAATAAATTATTTGATTGAATATAATTTATTTTCATTGTATGTTTATTTATATATTTATAATAAGAATAATTGTTTATTCATAATAAATAATTTATTGATTTATAAATAAAATTTAATTAAATTTTAAATAAGGGAATATAATTCAGTTTACCCGTTAATCCTACGAATGTCAATTTAATTAAAAATTATTAAAGAGTCAAAATGAATTACTGCTTTTCAAACTTTGTTAAAAACAATAAATTACAAAAGTTATAAACATTGCAGTGGATCAATTTACAAAAGATAACAAAAATTTTCAAGGGTTTTTATATCATTTCCAGGCGTGATCTTGTAAGAAACTTTTCAAAAATTGATTCAGGCACAAACCTTATACATTTAATTCATAAATTAAATACATTTTTTATAATTGATGTTTATATTTTGATTATCGGTCACACAGTCGGTCATCTGTCTTGCTTTAGATAACAAATATCGATCAAAAAGGGTTTTTCACATTTTGTTATACTAGTTATCACTGAAACTTTAAAACTGGTATGTTACGCTACCTGAGTTGGTATCAAATGTCCGCCGTTAGTTTGATTTGCTTGTTTAATGATTTAATTTCGTCAACACTGCAAATAATTAAACTAATGATTTTTGCGTTTCCTAAAAAGTGCTCAAGATGTTTTAAAACATATTTTACGTTTTTATTTTAATTTAAACATTTTTAGTATCTAAGGTTTGAAGAATTCGCATTGGTTTTAGATGATTAGACAAAATCCTTATTATGTAAATGCTATTTTTTTATTTTTAATCCTTTTAATTCAAATGAACAATTACTGATAATTAAAAAAAGTTACTGAAATCTTTGCTTTTATCAGAATATCAAAGCAAAATATGATAAATTTTAGATATTTTAAAAGCATGAAGAATGAATTTTGCTTCTTATTCTTGAATATTTGTATTTTTGCATATTTTATTTAATTTATTTCAAACAAACAAAACTAACGAAATTTTAAATTATAAAAGATAATAATTAATAAAAAAAATTCAATGAATTAAATTGCTATGTTTTGACACTTTATCTCACGCCAAAATTCTAATTCATTAATTATTAATAAAATTTTCAGTGCAAATAATTAAATTGACAACATTGCATTCTTTTTCTAAGAAAAATTTAAAATTCAATAAATGAAAATAAAGTCTTGAAATACATTTATTTACAAGAAATTCATTAGTCACCAAAATGATTATTACTTAGCCCCTAATTATGTCCTTACATGGCCATGTCAATTTCCAGGAGTGTCTCTCGCCTCAGCCACTCTTCCACATACTCATTACCAATTGCCTCCAAGCTTTCATGGTGCTCGGACTTGCAATTATGATCTCTATAACCCAAAGCTTTTATTCAAATATAATTTTTTTATGTATATATATATATATATATTATGTTGATAACAAATCTTTTCTTCATTAAATACTTAAATGAAACAATCCTCATAGTGATATAACAAAACAAAAATAAATTTACCAATATTACGAATACTTTTGCAGTAAACAGTAAACATTTTGATTATCGGTCACACAGTCGGTCATCTGTCTTGCTTTAGATAACAAATATCGATCAAAAAGGGTTTTTCACATTTTGTTATACTAGTTATCACTGAAACTTTACGAATACTTTTGCAGTAAACAGTAAATTGAAATAAAAAATCATATACAAATTGCATAGAATATAGATAATAAATAAAAAAGTAAGTCAAGTTTATTCAATCCAAATTTTCAAACAAGTTTATGTATTAAACAAGTCCTTTTTTTGTTTAAAAATGCAAACAAATTGGCATGTTTTGGAAGGAGTCAGTTACGTAGATCGAAAAACAAACGTTTGAGAGCATAACCATTTTTATTAAAAATTTAGCATTTTGTTTCACCACTCAATTATTTTTAATGGCATTTTCTTAAATTTAAATAGAAAAATGATTTAAAATTACTCTGAATCCTATGCAATAATGTTTTTGCGCCTTTTTGTTTGGATTAAAAATTAAGTGTACATGAAAACTATGATTCAGACTAAATGATAAATAGTGGGAGATAGGTAAATAAATTTTATTTTATGCTCGTACAATCCAACACTTCTAATTTTATTAAAATAAAAAACAATTGCAAGTACAGCATAATATAATATATAAGAATAGAAAAGGTAACACTTTTTTTATATTACGTTTCTAAAATTTTACTTCATTTTTTTAAACTTGCAAACTTGTCAATTATTTCATTGTGTATTAAATTTCGTGCACAAATATAAAAAATGGGCGTTTAGAAAATGGTACATATAATTATTTAAATCGTGTATGAGCTCCATATCATGTTGTGCCGGACCCAGAAAACCACTACATAATACGTAATGAAAAAAAAGATTAAATAACATAATTTTTTTTAAAGCTTAAATTTCAAAATCAAATAAATAAACAGATTTCACGTATGAAATTTTATAAGTTTACAAACAAAATTATTGAATTCTTTACATACGCATTTTAAAGATTTTAATGCAATTTCACAACTTTTCTGCGACACACATTCAATTCAATGATGCCTGTTGGCATTTGTTTTGGAATTGTGCTGTTGTCATTTAGAGATTAAATAGAAATACATATTTGCACAAAATTTTCACTTTTATCGTAATCAACAAACAAATGTAAGATAATGAATTATTTATGTTGAAAATTTTCAAAAATCAATATTCACCGAATATTATTATTGTAATAATAATAATAATAATGATAACAATAATAATAATAATAATAATAATAATAATAATAATAATAATAATAATAATAATAATAATAATAATAATAATAATAATCATAATAATAATAATAATAATAAATAATAATAATAATAATAATAATAATAATAATAATAACAGAATAATTTAATAATAATAATAATATTAAACAAGTAAATTATAAGATAAGCCTTTGCTGCAAGCTTTTCTCATTTATAAATATTTACCAACTAGATTTATCTTTTTACTTGTTTATCATTTACTTGTTTAACATTTAATTTATGCTGCTACCAAGAAACCATCCTTTATAAAAATAATAATATTAATAATAATAATAACAATAATAATAATAATAATAATAATAATAATAATAATAATAATAATAATAATAATAATAATAATAATAATAATAATAATAATAATAATAATAATAATAATAATAATAATAATAATAATAATAATAATAATAATAATAATAATAATAATAATAATAATAATAACAATAATAATAAATGAACAGTTGACAATATTTTTCAAATTTTCTATGTCTATTAGATCAAATTATCTAGATTATTCCGAAATCCTCTACTTTTTAAGTAGTGGCAAGATTTATAAAATATCAAAAAAAGCCGTCGATCTAGAAATCAGCCAGAGATATTGTTAGTTCTCAGTAAAATCTATTTAACACTAGATTTATGGAACACATCAATTTAACGGATTTCAAATGTTTCCAAATGAAACAAATTATTAAAAATGTTAATCTATATTTTATATTAAACCATCTATGAAATAATTTTTTTAAATTAATTTTGATAAAAGAAGTTACATTTTAATGTGTTCGCCCATAATGCAGACTCAGTAAAAACAGGCAAACAATTTTGTCCGTATACTAGTGCTAAGTCCAAATTTCAGAATTACAAATCTGGGACCAAGTTTTAGATTTTATAAATATTAATTTTTAAAAAAAAATTAAACTGCTTATTTGCTACAAGCCAATGCTAAAGCTTTCATAAAATGTGCAAAAATTTGTAAATTTCCTGATTTATTTTTTTCAATTTTAGCTGACTTTAACTATTAATAAAGTTCTAAAAGCAAATAAGGCTATTATTGTTGGAAGAGTGCCATTAATTCCAGCAAATGGACACATTTATGTTGGGGGTCACGAAAATTCAAGAATCGCTACTGAAGGAAGAATTGATACCAGATTTAGAGGATCTATTAAAAATGTTTTTAAATAAATTTTGATGAAATAGCTATTATTAATTATTTTAGGTAACGGTTTCGGGAGAAAATCATGAAACCTTTGATTTAATTAATATTTTTCGAGATAAAAGTTCTGTAGGCATTGTGAAAAATTTTGGAGAGGTCACAATTACTGAAAAGACATCATATGATTATACTCACACCGGTGATTACCTTATTTCCGCTACCCCTGTTCCGTTTACATTTACGGAATTTGACAAGCTTGTCAGATTTTCTCCATGGGATTTTGAACAATTCGAGTCAATAGAGATACAATTTAGAACTAAGGAACCGAGAGGAGTTTTATTATTTGTGTAAGTAATTACAAAGCTTTTAAAATAATTTATTTATTAAAATTTAAGCGGTCCAGATAATGCTCATACTGATTATGTCTGCTTGGAATTTTATGATCGAAATCTTTATCTAGCTTTTGGTATAGATGGAAAAGACTATAGAAAACAAATGAACCCCAAAGGCACTTTTGTGACGACTGGAAACTTCCACACAATATTTATCAAAAGAGACAGAAATCATAAATTCACTGTAAGTATCTTAATATAGTGAGGTTTTAAATACAGCTGTTCACAAATTTTTTCATGTTTTTACTTTTATCCTTGATAATGAGTTTTTATAATTGATGTTTCCATTTTTGATGATCGACCACACAAGCGGTCATCTGTCCTGTTTTAGATAACAGATATCGATCAAGATTAAATTTTTGACATTTGGTTATACTTGATATCATTGAAACTTCAAAACTGATGTGTAGCGTTGTTAGAGTTATTATTAAATGTTCATCATTAGTTTGATTTGCTCTGTTTAATAGCTTAATTAAACCAACGAGCATTCAAATAAACTAATCAGCTAACAGGTTAAATAAATAAAAATATTGATTATTATAGTCTAAAATGAAAACAGAAAATCTAAAATGAAACTTGATCAACGATGAAATGGAAATTAGAAAACTTGAATGATTATTTGGCATATCGGGTGAATGCTTATAATAATAACGAAAAAATTATTGTAATATTTTTTTAAATAAATAAAGTATTATCTATGTTTTTATTTATTTGTCTTAAATATTTATATTCAAATACGAATATTTGATTTTAATATAATTTTGTATTAATTCTTACAGAAATATAAGCACTTATGAAGTAATACCAAGTTTAAAACATGAAATCTATCTTGAAATATAGCATTTAAGTATGTATCACTTTACCCATTGGCTGAAAAATATTTGAATAAACGGTCTTTAACCGGTGAAAAATCAAGCGATGTACGGACCCAATTTATTATAGCAGTTGTCATGAAAAAATTGGTTTGAAACTTTTTTAAAGCTGTACGTTCAAAAATATAAATAAATCAAAATTGTCAATAATTTTAATACTTAAAATATATTTATTAATTTCAAATAAAGTCACTATTTTTATATTAATATATATTGACTTATGTCGATATACGCTCAACGGTAAATATATATGTTAGGGATTTGGTTTATGGACAAGATCAAGATTTTATGTGGGTTCCCATGTTTCTATTGTTGTGAAAGAGGTCGTGAAACGTCACACATCAAACACTTTCTGTTATGTTAAAAAAATATTCAATAATGAAATGTCAAATTATTATATAATAAATAAATTTATTAATTTAGGCAAAGTTTGAAAATGTTGAAGTTGATATCGGCGATCAATCTGGTCATCAAAGAGAATTCGGCTCTTACACATACATCGGTGGAATTGACAATCCTAGTCGACTACCTTGGTATGTTTGGTCAAGAGAGGGTTTTGTAGGATGTATCAACTATATGAGAGTTAATGAAGATAAATACATTGACCCAAGAGGGTAATTTGTATAAAATTTGTTATTTCCATTTAAATGTTTTTAATTTTAGGAAAAACAATCAATATTCTGGTGACATTGCTGGGGTGGATATTGGAAAATGTTTAAATGATGTTCGACACTGTACAGCCTCACACTGCGAAGGAGGAACTTGTCATGATAGAAGTTATCCATATCTTTCAGATAAAAATTTCTATTGTGATTGCTCTGCCATTTCCAGAACATACCGAAATCCTGTTGGAAACATTGAAAGAGAAGAAATATGTGCAAGAGGTAAATAACTTGTTATTTTTTAATGCATTATATTGTGACATTGTGTAGAAAGTGAAGAAATAACTAGCGACGGAACAAGTTTTTATGTCGTCGATTTTAAATCTGAAGATAGTAGAGATAAAATGATGAAAACCCACACGGATGATATTGCTATCAGCTTCAAAACTCTTCAGCCTGATGCAACGATCTTTCAGACTTTTAGAAGCAATTCCGATTTATACTTTTCCGTCAAACTTGTAGGAGGTTATGTAGTTGTCGAAACCAATATTAATGATAAAGATAAATTTGGTAGCAAACAAGTAAGGAGATTTGTTTAAACTAAAATTTTTTTTATATTTTTTATTTAACTAAGAATTTATTTCTCTTTATTTTGAGATTTTGGGTTTTGTTTTTTAAATTTTAATCTGCCACAATTATTTTTTACTTCATCTAAAAATATTTTTATTTTAAATTTTGATGACATAATTATTCAAATGTGTCGAAACGGTTTATAAAAATTAGGTGTGGTAATTTCGATCTACAGAATGCTTCAGAGATCTGTCTTTTTAAAAATATAATTATATAAAAGACTTACTGTCTTTGAAACTCAGGGCAGTTCCACTCATGGAATCCGTTGAATCAAAAAAATTCTCTGACAGACCGGTGATGTGTTATTGTATAATGAACCGAAAAGTTAGCGGGATTCAATTACTTCTGTTTTGGTATTGATCTTATTAAATTTCACACTTCCCCGGTTGTTGGATGTGCATATGGAATATGACATACACTTTGGTTATATATAAGCTATTTCTCCTTTAAAATTATTAATAAAACATCAAAACACGGTTGAATACAACTCTGTGAAAGATAGGAAGGGTGAAAGTTATTAAGAAAAAGAAAACCACGAAAGCGGCAGTGCTTGGTATCATCAAAAGGGCTCTCCGTTTAAACATGTTAATAAAACGAATCAGGAGCTATATCTATGATGTTATACAAATTCTCCTGAAAGCTACTTTGCATAAAACGGATTTCAGACAATATATTTAGAATTTAGGAGATAGAAAACGGAATTCTTCAGTCATAGGGTACGTCGCATACTTTCCAAGGGGACAGTAAAATATTAAAATATTCAAGAGCTGTACTTAGTCACAGAAAAGAAAAGAAGCAAAATCTGTTGTCTAGATGATAGATATATGAATGTCCTACTTGGGAAGTTTAAAAGAGCCTTAATAGAACCCATCACTTTCTTTCCTTGGAACAACACTATTGAAGTTGTTGAAGTGTTTAAGATCTTTAAAAAAAGATCAAAATTTATGATTCGGTTCACTTTCCACGTTATTTTTAATTTCAAAAAAAATCAAATTACAGAATTCCAAAGATTTATTTTTAAATAAACATTTAAATTTTATCCTCCCAAAATTAAAATAACTAACCAAGACTAAAATTTTATGTTTCTCTTTTAAGATACTAAAAATTTAAAGATTAAATTAAATAATGCCACTTTTTGATGTTTTACCCCACCCCCCATTAAATTGTTTGTGAAATTTTATAATTAATTTTTATTTAAGTTTTTTTATTAACAGTCAAAACAGTAGATAAAGTAATTAGTATAATTTGACGAGGTAAGCCTAAATAAGTAAACAAATCTCAGCCATTGTCAGAGCCGTCTTATCCTTTGTTGCTTATTACTGATCACAATTCATTTAAAGCGTTCGACGTATATACATATCATTTCAAAACTTAAAACTGTTTCATTTGTTGAGTATACGCGTCATGTGAAAAAATCCTCAACCGTTCGCTAGTTAAATAGATATTTTCCGTATGTATAAACATATAAATGCATAATTATATTTATATATATTTATACTTTATATACTTTTATATACGACTTTTGAAATTGAACTCTGTGTTTAACAGGTTAAATATTTTTTCCAAAGTCCGATTCAATATCATTGATAAATTTTTGTTTTAATGAAAAAATCAATTTAATACTAAAATCTAAGAAATCAGTAAATTTTCTCAAATTATTTATTGCGGTGGTTATATTTATGAATGGAAATTCATGTATTTATTTTCACTATTTCAATTTCAGACATTTCGTGTACCAGTTGGAAATCTAAATGACAATAAATGGCATAATATTTACATCAAACGTCGAGCAGAACACATTCTGATATATGTTGATAACGTAAATAATCAAATTATAGGTTTGTTTAAAATTTTTATTTTTCATAAACATTTTTTATTTTTTTTAATAGGAAAAATACCGGTTCTAAAATATTTAAGAACCTTCGATAATACATTTGAATATATATTTGTTGGGTCAGATAATTTTGAGGCTGGAAAAGAGAAATTTGTCGGCTCAATCAGAAACTTCTATTGGAATCAATTTGACTTCCTAGGAACCCGAAGACTTGCAGGTACATACAAAGGTACTATTAAAACTCCAAAACCAAGTCTACCACCTTTGCCCCCGTATCCGAGAGACCCACCAGTCAAATGCACTATGCGACCAGATCACAGATACACAAAAGTCACAGATATAGCAGCCACACAAGACGAAGTTGGAATTTATATAGAATTCAAAACTAGATATAGTGGAATTATTTGGCATGTAAGTTGAAAAATAATTATATTAAATATACTATTTATTATTATCAGTAATATATTAAATAACTTAATTGATTCTGATTTTCGATGTAATTTACAATAATTTGAGTTAATATAATATATTATTTTTATTTACTATTTATTCTAGTTAATAAGTAGTACATATTAATGAAATATAGAAAGAAAACTTTTAAAACTAGAGTTGAAGTTGGCAAATTTCCAGAACACAGCATTTTAAAATTAAATAAAAAAAATCAATATGTATAATTAAAAAAGAAAATTAAATAAAGTAATCATAATATTAAACTAAACTAAAATATTCACGAAATATTACTTAAATATGAAAATCAGTTAAAACTTCAATAAGCTATTTATCCCAGATTTGAATTAAATTTAGAAACATTAAATCTCTATCACTTTTCTATACGATACTCCACAAAATCTGAACTAAAAATTCCAATTGGTTTTCTCTCGAGATTCCCCTCTTTATGAAGTCAGTATTTCTTTTTCAACAAAATGTATTGAATGATTAATCATTGAATGTCCATATTTATCTAGGATTCGAAGTGCAGAAGAATATGTCCGCCACATACCAATGACAATCACAGTTCCTGTTCTTACATTGGCTGGAATAATAGAAACCAGTGTTTGTAATTCTGTTGGAAGCATAAACTATGAAGTTATTGCATGCTCTCCATTTAATGCCCACAACATGCCATTGTCCATTTAACACACGGTTACTATTGCATTTTCGCTATTAAAACATACTTTCATCTATTTCCACTATCCTTAGTCATTTCCTTGAGATTAAAACCATCTAATAATGAAATGCTTCCCAAACAAAACTTTCCCGTACGCTTTAAAAAAGACAAAAAAATTTCCAAAAATTTCTTAAATTCCAACTTGTAGTTATAAATGAATCAGTAAGGATATCGATGTTTTTTTTGATATTCACAAATGATAAGAAAAACAAGTCTGTACCGAAAATCGGTGAATATAAAAAAACGATATCTTTACTGATTCATAGTAAAAAACAACTTTTTTAAAAAAGAATTTTTTAATGTCATTGGAAAATGAAAAGAAGTCAGAGGTGAAAATCAACAGAAGTTCTTATAATATCATTGAATATTGTTTATATTATTTCTGCTTTTGTTAAGATTGTTGTTCTTTCTACTATGCATAATTTAGTTAATTTGGTAATGGTTGTATTTTTATTGGAGTTAAATTATAAAATTAATAAATTGAAAATAATAATTTAGGGCTATGATATGTACAACAGTGGAAGAAACTACATGACTCTTATGCTCATAGACAACAAACTGATTCTAGTGCACCATATCAATGAGGTGAAAAGTGTAAATATTATTGAGGATGGTTCTCAATTTCAATTAGATGATAACAATTGGCACAGAGTAGTGATAATGCTGAATAAAAAACTGAGAAGAATCATTGTACATGTGGACAAAGGTTATCAACCAAAGGTCATAAACTTAGCAGTTGTTAAAAGCATTGACATATCGAAATTGGAGTTCTATTTTGGAGGAATGCCAGAAGACTTGTTTACGAACGTATTTACACAGTTACGAGTTTCTCTACCATATCTTGCTGAAAAGGTTGCGACTCCAAATACCTGGTCACTTGTTGGATGCCTAGGAGAATTTTTAATATCTGAAGACAAGTTTCTGTCTAATAAACTATCTGGAGCCATAAACACATATCCTTTAAATTCGTTAGACTGTGGAGGCTGTAGAAGTTTGTTAATTTATTTATTTGAATCCTTATTCATTATATAATCATAGACCCCTTGAAATGCGAAATGGGATACTGTCAGAATAGAGGTTTATGTTATCAATTAGCAATTGACAAATTAGGTTGCAATTGTTCTGAAGGTTTCACAGGAGAAAAGTGTGAGAAAATAGAGTTTACGTGCCCAAGAGACTTTTGTCGCAATGGAGGTCGATGCTATATGTACGATAAACAACCAAAATGTGATTGCAGTGGTACAGGATTTAGAGGGAATAATTGTGAACAATCCTTTTGTTCTGATTCATTTTGTCAAAATAATGGGATCTGTAGTATAGAAAATGGTTTACCAGTATGTGATTGTCGAAATACTCAACACAAAGGAAAAGTTTGCGAGAAACCAATTTGTTCAGAATCATTTTGTAACAATCGCGGAAGATGTTATGTTCACAACGAACAACCAATTTGTGACTGTACAGCTACTGGTTTTATAGGGCAAAAATGTGAACGGGAAATATGTACTTCTAATTTTTGTAAAAACGGTGGCTTGTGTGTTCCTAGAGACAGTCAACCCACTTGTCAATGTACTCCAGAGTTTACAGGTTTTCAATGCAACGAACGAAAGTGCTCAAGCAACTTTTGTTTTAATGATGGCACTTGTTATATTTCAAATGAGAGACCACAATGTTCATGTACCAAAAACTTTGAAGGACAACGGTAGATAATTTTTAGAAATTTTATAAACTTTATTATACATTACATTTTAAGATGTGAAATCGAAAAACGTTGTCCGAGTGATTTTTGCTACTACGGAGGCGTTTGTCAGATAAGAAATGGATATCCGTATTGTGACTGTCAAAACACTAATTACGAAGGAACAAGGTGTAATATTCCAAAAAGATGCCCTTTGGAGTTTTGTTCAAACGGGGGAAATTGTCAAGTAAGAAACGGTCAATATTATTGTGAATGCCAAGAAGGATTTCAAGGAAGTCGATGTCAAGAAAGAAAAGAATGCCCACCTAACTTCTGTAAAAATGATGGTATCTGTTCTGTCATTAATAATGGATTCATATGTGATTGTACACATACTGGATATTTTGGCATTAGTTGTTCAGAAAGTAAGTTGTTGTTATTATTATTATTATTATTATTATTATTATTATTATTATTATTATTATTATTATTATTATTATTATTATTATTATTATTATTATTATTATTATTATTATTATTATTTTATTTATTATTATTATAATTTATTATTATTATTATTATTATTATTATTATTATTATTATTATTATTATTATTATTATTATTATTATTATTATTATTATTATTATTATTAATATGATTATTATTATTATCATCATCATCCCATCATTGTGTTTTGTTGTTTGTCAAAACGGTTATTTTACTTTTATTTTCTTCATTATTTACTTATAGAAGTCACTGGTTTGAAAAATGAATATGAAAAATATGGGTATGTGATTTACCCAGTTTCTCCTCCCGTGGGAACTACAAGCGATCAAGTAACAGTTGGCTTCCAAACGTTTATGAAAACAGGAACTATATATACATTTAGGACTACAGACGGAAGATATTGGTCATTAAAAATGGTGCCTAATTGAAATTTTTAATTAAAAATCTTTATTTACAATTTTAGGATAATGGTAAATTAGTAATAGACATCAATGGCAATAAATACCAAACACAAAGCAATGTTAATGATGGACAATATTATGTTGTTTCAATTAAAAAAGAAGGAGAAAGAGGAATCTTTAAATTATTGGGTCCTCAAACTGAGACGTTTTTGATATCCTTTGACGGTATTTATTTTTGTATTTACAAATTGCTAATAACACGGCAAAATAACTTTAGGTGTCACATCTGGGGTTCAAAATGAAATTTCTTACAAAGAAATAATCATAGGAGCAAGTAATGAAGAAAGAGATATATTTAAAGGAGCTATCGGAGGTAAGATATAAAATTTATTTTATATATAATTACAAAGAATTATTTAAGGTTTCAATTGGAATGGAAAGTACATATTTGAACAAATAAAGACTGGTCAAGGCGAACGAAAAGGTACAATAGAGATAATTCTCGTCCCCACCATTATTAATAGACCTCCAACTTCTTGCCCCAAAGGCTTTTGCGCCAATAACGGAGAATGCATTATTATGGACTATATTCCATACTGTAAATGCGAAAATACTGGATTTTCGGACAAAGATGTGAAAAACGTAAAATTTTCTTTACATTTTAATATTTTCCCATTTTAACTCATTAAAACAAATTTCGATTAACTTCACTCAAATTTTAAGGTATACATGGAATTTTTCCAATGGAGAATAGTTATGGTGGATATTTAGTAATGAATATAATCCCTCCTAAACAGACGCATAAAGATGAAACGCAATTTCTTTTGCAAGCTTATACCTCAAATAATCCCGTCATTCGATTTGAACTCAACGATGAACAATTTTATGAAATAAATATGGTAAAAATAATATTTTATTATAAAAGTCAACTTTACATTGTGAAAAGATTGATGGGAAATTAATTTTTTTGGAGAACGGAAAATTCCCAAGACTTATATCAGATGGGCAACGTATGGATAATGAGAATCCGTATTTAGTAAAGTTTATAAGAGAAAAGGAAAAGATTAAGTTTTTCATAAATGGAATACAGACCAGTTCCTTTAATTTGAAAAGTTAATTTTTTATATTAATTTAAATTATTTATATCAGTATTTTTTAGACATAATTAGTAATGATGGCAGTCTCATTCATAAAAAAATAATTTTAGGTGCTGATAAATCTTACAAAACATATTTTCAAGGAGCTATAGGAGGTAAATTTCTTTTAATAAATTTATAACGAATAATAATAATAATAATAATAATAATAATAATAATAATAATAATAATAATAATAATAATAATAATAATAATAATAATAATAATAATAATAATAATAATAATAATAATAATAATAATAATAATAATAATAATAATAATAATAATAATAATAATAATAATAATAATAATAATAATAATAATAATAATAATAATAATAATAATAATATTTATATATCTTTTTGTAAAAATTTATTAAATATTGTTTAGGGTTAAATATAACCATAGATAAGAAGAGTGAGTATTAATGTTATTTAACAATTTTAGTTTTCTAACAAAACCACTTCAGAGAAACAATATATAGTCAAACATGACATTTTTATATCTATTAATAGTGTACTAGGACCTATACCAGTGGTTCTTAACCGATGTTCCGCGGTTGCAATTTCATGGGTACTTTTACAGAGAAAATTCTCCCGATTCGGGGGGCCTCTTCCTTCTTCCCTCTCCGCAACACCAACCATAACATTTAGTTAGGCATTGCGCTTCGCACAAATCTTGCACCTTAGTTCTTCGGTACTTAGTTGAAAGGACCCCAGCTGTTCCGCCAAAACCTTTAAGATAACAAACTGTTCCATCATCAAAAGATTAAGAACCACTGACCTATACAATCATATAATATTTAATTACAATACTTTTAACTGTACAATTTTTATCAGATTAATATTTCCGGTTGGAATTACTGTTTTTTTGCATAACTCTTTAATTCGGGCACGGGAGCATAATAATCACTTATAGTATTGTTTTTATTATTATCAATAAGTATTTTTGCTGTTTAGTTTAATTAAATTTATTATATAAAATATTTCCTTTATATAAAATTACTGGTTATTCGACAGTCTTAATAAAGATTTCCTTCCATATAAAAAAATTCAACCTTAAACAGGTTTCGACAAAAAAAGCCGTCTCTAACAGAAGGTTAACTCCCATTCGAAGCACCACCTAAAGCCGTATGATATTGACGTATAAACACACCAAGGAATATCCGTTGATTGCTCTATGAGTTTTACGGCAGTCTTCTATCATATATATTATAATTGATTTTCTAATATTTTATTACTGTAATTTGTTTAAAACTTTCCAACTAACCTTTTAATTCACGTAAAAATTTAGTTTATCTCAAAATGATGAACTTTTATTTTTATAAATATTTTTAAGTTAAATTATTCATTTAAGGATTTGAGTGGAATGGCTACAAAATGATTGATGATTCTGGGAATTTGTTAAATTCGGTAAATAAAAAGGGAGAAGTGATAATAATTCTGATGCCGAATCTGACAAGGAAAATTATTTTACCAAAAAAAGTAAAGCCATTACCAGATCTTGTTCCCGCTGGAAATCATGGAGGAATTATTATGAGACCCAATGAATTATATGTACCAGGTAATTAAATAGTATAAATATAAGATTTATTTTTGAATTTATTTTTAGGAGTTGGCAGCGGAGGAGGTGCCATTGTTCCTGTAGGGGTTGGGCCTGTCATATTGGGAGCTGGATCATTACTTGGTCTTCCTGTAATATCTACATTGGGTGCCGGTTTATTCTTGGCTACTTTGCTTTTACTATCAGCACTTCTATGGGCGTGCTGGAGGTGTAAGCCGGGCTGTTGTCCTTGCTGCACCGGATTAGCTCCTGGAAAAGCTTCAGCAGCTGCTTTAAAACAGAAAATACTGACTCCAATGCAGTTATCATCTGTTCAAACGGGAGGTGCTGGTTATGGCGGTGCAGGAAAAACTGGTGAAAAGAGTTTCTGGTCCCGGATGAGATCTGGTTTTGCAACTCCAATAACTCATAACATTTGTAAGTTAGCATCTGAATTTCACAAATTATTAATTGCGACTTGTAGATGAGTCCAATGGATATAAATCTGAAAACATTGGATTACTATCAGCTGTAATTATTTATTTTTTTTATTAACTCTCATAAATATAATTTAGAATGCCAATGGAATGGCTCATGGCGATCATGGGGTAAGATAAATTAAATAAATAAACTTGTAATAAATAAATTTTTAATCATTAACAAAGTTTATTACTTTTAAAATAGCAGTTCTATAAAATGTTGTCAAACATCTGAGAGCTGCTTAATAAATAATAAATTTTCTCTATTAAAAATATGAAATTCTCTAAAAAATAATTAAAAAATATATAAAATTGTATTTAAAACTTTTAATAAATATTGAGAACGTGTTATAAGATTTTTGGATCCGAAAATAAATGTGTAAAATGCAGTTTTTTAATAGTTTGGTTGGCGAATTTGGGATATGTAGATTGATTTTATTGTTGTTTTCGGGTATATTATATTATTAAGTTAAATAATTTTTAATTTTTATTTAATTATCATTTTAAAATCATTAAAAATTTCAAATTAAATATTTATAAAATATTTTTAAGAAATCCTTTTAATCTTTGCTGAAAATAGTAAAAAATTTAAAAATGATTTATTATTTTTTTAAAATAAAAAAGAAATATTTTTTAAAAATTAATAACGTTTGTCTAAATTACATAAATAATCTATAATATACATATTTCCAAAACATGTGTTTAAACGGCGCTTTTTTGTAATTAAAAATATTATGCAAAAATTTTAAAACAATAAGTGCATTTTCTTAGTAGATTATTGATTTTAAATCTGAGAAATTATGTAAAAAAATAGTAATTATTTTTAGATTTAATAATAGATTAATTTCTTTAAGAAAATCATATCTTAAAATCTGTCAAAATAGTTTTTATACAATGAGAGATCAATATTTTTATTTATTTGATACAAATATTTGGCACAAACATTTTCAAGTATTTTTGTTTTAACTCTTTATTTTGAAGAAAAATAAAAGAAAAAGTGGTTTTATACGAACTAAATATTAGTAACATACTTTTTTACTATCACCTTTATTTTTATTTTTTAAATTAAATATTCACTTAAAAAAATTAATTTAAAATATAAAATAAAATTTCAAAAAACTAACGACGAAAATCTAGAAGTTTTTAGAAGCAAATTTTTTCAAAAAAATCTCAATAACATTATACAAAATGAATAAAATATGGTATCGTTCAAAAAATAATTCTGTAAATATACACCAAAATGTATCAATTATATGGAGTCAGTTTTCTTAACCTTAATTCACACATAAGAAAAAACACTATCGAGCCGAGGGGGTCATTTACGAACTCAGTTTAGTGTTCCCATTTCTCAATTTAAATAATTTTGGTTTTATAGAAAAACCGAAATTATCAAAACTAGAAAAAAGTTTGGGCTTGTAAATGAACCCCATTGCGCGTATGAGGATTAATAAAAATTACTTCAAATATGATCCAAATTGTTTCAATCAGACGGAATGACAATGTGAAAGAAATGTTTTATATTTTGTAGAAAAGAATTTACATCAAAATGTTTACAAACATGTTTTGAACAGATTTTGCGAACACTCTTGTCAAAAAGTAGCCAAATAGCAAACAAAATATTACAATGTGTAGATACTACTGAATATAGTGTAAAAAATTAGAACGTTGCATGATAAAAATATAGCATAAAAATAAAAATAAGTTAATAAAAACCGCTTTATTTATCAAATGAATAATGCCAGGTCTAATTATGCAAAATTCATTTAAGCAGAGTCATCTTTTCCAGCTAGCTAGCTGTGCTTAGCACAGTGGCGCCAGATATTAGGGCACATGTGAATATAATATATAAAAGATTTTTGTTTAAATTAATGTATAAAAAATTTATTATAACAGTGGGAGGAGTGATGATGCTTCTTTTCCTGCCGACTTTAGTTAAAAAAGTGAATAGCAAATAGTCAGAGCATTATTATATTTTTAGAATGAGATTAGGAAAGATTCATTTAGGTTCGTGGAACCCACTTTTAGAAATATTGATCTAAAAATAATCTAGTTTTAAGTTATTTTTCTATTGACAATCAATTCTGCCATTTTACTTCGATCTTTGTCTTATATTAAAGGTTTTGGAAAGGAAAATATTTTATTTTGGATTTAAGTTGCGAATAAATTATAAAAAAAATATTCGAACTTAAATATTGTATTTAAATTAGGACTTTCATTCAACGACAATAAGGGAGGAAAGAGGTAATATAACTAGGAATATTGGAGGAAGCATGCAGTCTTTACCAGGCGGTCCACTTCTTTATTCAGGAACGCATAACATGAGATCAACAAGATCTGTGGCAGGTGGAGCACCTTATGGTCATAATTATGGCCATGGAAATATGCTTGATGTCAGTGATCGGTAAAATAAAAATTTATATTTTTATTTGAGGATTTATTTGAATTTTTAGATTTGGTACAATCGGTCAAGGGTCAATAATGAGAATAGATACAACACATCATGAAACAGATTTTGAAGGAAGACCAAACGTATTTGCAGGTGAAGAAATGAAAGTCGATTGTTGTGTTTTGAGTCAAAACTCCAGATATGCAGTCACAGGTTCGGCTAATAGTCCTCCACAAATTTGGGATATGCAAGTATGAAATATCATCTTTTTGCTTAAACCATATAATTATTGTTTTAGACAGGAGAACTTTTCAAAGTTATGGATGGAATGGAAATAGGATGTACTGATCTTCATCTAGCTTGTGGTGATAAAATATTAGTGGGATTAGTAATGGATGAAATGCCTACTGAAGCATCTGACCATCACCGATTAAAAAGACTACAAGTATTATATTTTTGATTTTATCAAACTTAAATTCAAAAAATAGTTGAATTAAATTTAGTGAAATTTTGCACATTCAAATAACTTACTAATTACTTTTATATAATTTAATTTAATTATATATTTTTTAATCTAAAATCCAGTTTTTTTATTTAGTTAATTTTAGTTTTGCTATCTTAGCATTTTAATGGCATCACAATTTAATTTAACAAAAATTAAAATTTATTAAGTTTATTTTATAATAATAAGGACTTGTTTTGTTTTTCACCTCTGATTTCTTTATAAGTGATATAATATTTTCTACAAAATTTGACTAAGAATCAGATTTATTTAAGGTATTCACAAATTTTCAGCACAGCCTTTTTCAAGTGATTTGCAAATAGTCAAAGCCTTATAGTATTTTTAGAATGAGATTAGGAAAGATTCATTTAGGTTCGTGGAAAAGGCTTAAAAAAGGCTGTGCCGAAAATTCGTGAATACCTTAAATAAATCTGATTCATAGTCAAATTTTGTACAAAATATTATGTCATTTATTTTATTAATTTTTAAGTTTACATTAAATAAATTTAAATAAATATTTATTCCTTGCTTTCTCTGAATGTGCAGTCATTTCCAGGCTAGTTCGTCGCAACGACAATTAATCGCAAAGTAAATGAAAAATATTTGAATAAATTTATTATTGTATTATATTATAATGATTATAGTAATCATAAAGATTTTTTAATTAAAAACAGCTACGAATTGACTTTACGATGATCTAGCAGGGTATTTGCAGTCCATGTAGTAAAAAGGTACTAACACACTTAGAGCCTATACAGCGCCGTGCTGTAACATTTGGGGACCCCGTTTAGACACAAAAAAAATTTTATTGAATTTATTTAAAAAAAATAATACAAAGAAATTTTCATTTTTGCTTTTTCTTTCAATTCGTCGTATTTTTGTTATTGGAGAAGTTTTCTAATGTATTTAATATTTGGGGGCCCCTCAAAAATAGGGAGCCCAGTCCGATAATACTTGTTGCACTTGCGATAGTACCGCACTGAGCTTATTCTTTCGGTGTTAAAACTTATTAAAATTGACCGAACAAGTTTGTGTAGTAGAAATAAGGAATTGTTAAAAAATAAAAGAATTGTGCCCGTTCTATGAAATAGATCATAAATTTGGGTCCTTTTTAGTGAATCATAAGTTAGAGATTTTTTATGACTTTGACATTACACAAGAGAAAATATTCGGAAATCTTTGTTTTGTTTAAATACCTCTTATAATATTTTAAAAGTCTTTCTTCATTATGAATGTTAAATATTTTTTTAAACATAAATTCATAACTAAAATTAGTTTATACATTTTCATAAATTTATCTTTACAGATGTGGGATTTCGCCACTGGTTCTCAAATTGCTATGCCCCTGGATGTCATGTGCTCGGCCTCATGTATCACACACTCTTCGGATCATATGGTCATTAACCGAGAATACCCAGATGGCAGCATGTCAATTGTTTGCTGGGATTTACAAGCCAACCAACCTGTCCAAGAAATACATTATCAAACTCCTGATTTTATGAACCATGAGGGTATAACTTTCTTAAAAATATCTCACAACGACCGAATGGTTGTTGCTGGATTTACTGGAATGGATGACCAAGCACATTACATGGTATTTGACCTCATGGCGTCATATCCCAACGGAATTATGGTACAGCCTTTAATAAGTAGTTTTAATGCAAAAACATGTGCTACTGAGATAATTGGAGCCGACGAAGCAATAACAGGTAAAATATTTCTTCCAATGATTTGGATGATTATGGGCTATTTTCAGGTACCCGAAAGGGAGAGTTAATAATTTGGAATTTACGAACAGCAAAACCAGTTCGTCAGATACTTATTTCCGCAACTCTTGAAGGAAATACACAAACCAAATTAAATCCTCACAAAGATGCAATTAACTGTATAGCTGTTTCAAAGAATGGAGAATTTCTTGTTACTGGTAGCGCAGATCAGACCGTAAATGTTTACACAATGGCAGATGAAAGATTGATGCATACTCTAGAAGGCCATGCAGATGATGTGCGTATTATTATTATTATTATTATTATTATTATTATTATTATTATTATTATTATTATTATTATTATTATTATTGTTATTATTATTATTATTATTATTATTATTATTATTATTATTATAATTATTATAATTATTATAATTATTATTATTATTATTATTGTTGTTGTTGTTGTTTTTGTTGTTGTTGTTGTTGTTGTTACTAACATTGTTGTATTTGCTATAACCAGTTATAATGTCAATCACATTCTAAATCTCACATGATTAAATATTTCAACGTTAATCAACATATTATTCAAATATTATTTATATGTTGATTCATCATCTTCATTCATATCCTTCCTTTGGCCTTGATTATTTCTTAAGACATTGTAAGAAAGTTTTTTTAAATTTAATGTTATTTTCACCAATATCAAGTAAACAATGTTGTAAAATTAAACATTGAATGTAAAATTAAAATTTTACAAAAATAAATTTGAAAATATGAAAAATTATAACTATCAGATAAGAAATAATAATGCAAAATATTAATATATCAGAAACTGGATTCAAATCTGCCTTGAATCTCCGTGATTCGTACGCAAATTACTGTAGTATTTTACTTTATTTATGAAACTTCTTAGCTTTTAATAACATAACGTTTGATGAAATTTTAAATCTTTAGTTTTCATGACTATTGAAAGTGAATTAGCCCCTTAATGCACTCAACCAAGTTAAATCTGTCACAAAATACTGATTTTTTTCCACGAACGCGAGCTAATATACGCATGCTTGAACTTTGATTTTATACATAATTACAACCGAATAAATCCATTAAACAATTTTGTACCTATTTCCTTCCAGCTAAGAAAAGTTGCTGAAATATCTGAAGTTTATTGAGCTTTTTATTCTAAAAAATACATTTTTTGGTTTTTTCTACAAGATTTGTTAATGTTCTTTTGTGTATAAATTAAAAAAGAAATTTGGTGAAAAAACGACTGCATTAAGGGATTAACGAAATTTATTTGATATTATAAATTTTAATAACTGAATTAATCACTTAAATTTGAGCGAAAAATGTATAACTATCTTAAAAAGATAAATATAGTAAATATACCAACATGTGAATTTTTTTATATCAAAATACATTTGCAACAATTTGTTTAAAGTTTATTATTTTAGGTTCTCAGTGCAGTAATTTCCTTGGACAATGAAATTATAGTGTCAGGAAGTTGGGATGGCTCAATGAGAGTTTGGAATCTTGAAAGTGGATCCCAGATGTGCTGGTTTACATCAAATATAGAAATTCTCTCAGTCAAATTAACAAATGACAAAAAAGCAATTGTTGCACTTGGAGAACGAATGGGCTTAAGAAAGCTTATCATGCTTCAAATAATTAGAAACCGAACAAGAAGAACTCGTCACACAGGTGGGGGTATAGGCAGCCCCCCGTTTTCTCCGATATCAACTTGATAAATTTTAACCACTGAGTTCTTTTCCGAAACAATACCTTTATATCTATTTATCTTTGAATGAAAAATTAAAATTTATTTTTTAAAACTGTCTAAACTCTTCTAAGAATCCAAAATAACTTTCGAAATTTTATTGTACTAGGTTTTTTTATTTGTTGTTTATGAAGAGGAAATGTGATAGTTGTGTACAGAGAAAATTGGATATATTTATTTGTTATTTATTAGATTTGTTTATTTGAATATATTATATTGTTGAAGTAAAATCCAACAATAAGAAAATTATTTATTGAGGTGAAATCATTAAATGTGAAAACATAATTTAGTGTTATTAGAAAAGCCATTATTTCAATTTTATTGCAAATAAATGCATGCCAAAGTCTTATTTTTTAGTTTTAATTATCTACTTATTAAATCGATAAAACAAAGTGCTGATTATTGAATTGGTACTTCATACACACACACACATATATATATATATATATATATATATACACCTAATTCTGTTTTTACACGATAGAATGGTTCCCGAGAAATTCGTGTAAAAAAAAATCGTGTAAAAAAAGATACTGGCCAAGTACAAAAATAATAGATTGGTTCTAGACCTCAAAAAATAAGTTAAAATTAGACTAAATAATATAAAAAAATATTGTTGTAGTTATTTTAAGAATTTATTTTCGTTTTAATTTATTAAATAAACTAAATTATAATAAAATAAATTAAAATTTAGATTTCATAAAAAAAATAATACCAGAAATTCATTGCCAAAAAACTTAAATAACATAAAGTACAACCATAAGAAAAATTTAAACATTAAACAATTCGTGTAAAAAAAAATCGTGTAAAAAAAGATACTGGCCAAGTACAAAAATAATAGATTGGTTCTAGACCTCAAAAAATAAGTTAAAATTAGACTAAATAATATAAAAAAATATTGTTGTAGTTATTTTAAGAATTTATTTTCGTTTTAATTTATTAAATAAACTAAATTATAATAAAATAAATTAAAATTTAGATTTCATAAAAAAAATAATACCAGAAATTCATTGCCAAAAAACTTAAATAACATAAAGTACAACCATAAGAAAAATTTAAACATTAAACAATTTTATTTATTGTCACTGTCTGATAATAAACGTAAACGTTTGCGAAAGACTACAATATCACTGCCATCACTGGAATGATTTTGTTAATCTTTATCATTTCTAGCCGACTGTGTTGGGACATCAGTAGATTTTTGAACGAAATCAGTTATCTTAGATTGAGTTTTATTTCGCGTTAACCCATTATAAACTTCCCTGTAAGATGCCATTAATGATTTCAGTTCACGTTGAAATTTGGCAGCTCGTTCCTCGTCATGATCATGTTGTTCAAAATGACTACCTAATTTTGTAGCGAGATCAAGACCTTCTTTAATTAGAGATGCTTTCAAAATTGGACGATCTCTTTCGTCACTATCACTATGTTCTTTATCATAACGAGTCTCAAGGGTGAGATCTATAATTTCATTTTCGCTCAAGCTTTCATCTACCAACAATTCTTCTACATCTGCTAACGATAGGTCATCGAATCCATCCCACCGATTGCATTGGCCATTGTTATTATATCAGCAAGTTCAGCGTTATTATCGATAACAGGATCTTTGCATTTTACGCATTCTGGCCAAATATTTTTCCAACACGAGTTCAAAGTTGATGGCTTTAATAAATCTAACGCGATCTTGACTTGATTAATGCAGTCCATTATAGAAAATTTTTTCCATTCATCTATGACTGATGATTCCTCATAATTATCAAGTTTTTCTACAACATAATGAAATGAACTTCTTATGTAATACGTTTTAAACGTAGCAATTATCCCCTGGTCTAGTGGCTGTATAAGGGAAGTGGTATTAGGCGGCAAAAAACAAAATTGTACGTTTGGGTGCTCCAAAACTGGATGGCCTGGTGCATTGTCTAGAATCAAAAGAACTTTAAATTCGAGACATTTTTCTTTCATGTAGCGCCTAACTTCTGGGATGAAGTGCTTCTGAAACCACTCTGTGAAAATTGCACTGGTTACCCAAGCCTTTTTGTTCGCCATCCAGTGTACAGGCAATTTATTGAAATCTACACTTTTCATGGAACGTGGTCTTAAGGCACGATGTACTAGGAGTGGCTTAAGAATACGTTCTCCTGAAGCATTGGAACAAAACAACAACGTAATACGGTCCTTTGCTACTTTAAAACCACCGGCTGTTTTCTGCGATTTTGCTACATAAGTTCTTCTAGGCATTCTCTTCCAAAAAAGGCCGCTTTCATCTAAATTCCAAACTTGGTCTGGAGTATATTCTCCATCTTCAATAATTTTTTTTAGTTTTTCGGGAAATTCTTTAGCAGCCAATTCATCAGCGGATGCAGTTTCTCCCTTAATTTTATATTGTGGAGAGCGTGTCTTTTTAAAAAACCAGTCATCCAACCAGTACTTGCGGAAAATGCATGTTGTTTTGACTGAGATGATGTATCTGGATCAACTTCCTGGATACGTTTATAGATTCTTAATGCTGTCTGCTTGATAGCAAGTCCGTCTACTGGTATTCTCTTTTGGGATTTGTCTTCTATCCAGATTACCAAAGCTTTTTCCATTTTCTCTTTAAAAACATCCCTTACATACGATGATGACTTTGCACTTAATTTTGTTCCAGAACATACTGATGCTCTAATTGCAGTTTCATTTTTTTAATTGTTCTTACAGTAGCTTCATGGATTCCGAAATTATTTCCCACAACCGTTGCGCCTTGTCCCGTTGCAAGTTGATCTAAAATTTTGATTTTGGTATCTAAGCTGATCGCTTTCCTCATTTTTAATGCAGGAGAATTATGTAACATGGGTGTGGCTACCAAAATATATTTTATTAATCAAAAATGCAAAAATCTAAAATTAAATATTTGAAACTAACCTGTTATTGGTCTACCAAAATTATATGAGCTTCTACTTTATTTTACTTAGCACTTGTTAAAAATCAGCAAAAACTAACGATCTTTCAATTATAATTGTCAAATAGGAACTAAATTGTGTGTAAACAAACAAAACAAAACAGCTGATGCTTGAAATTTACTTGCTTGAAATTTACTTGTACAAAATTGTTCTAGTAAAGTTCAAGCTATTTTAGCGTGGTGAGTTGACTGTCATCGTGGTGAGTTGCTCTCTTTTTACTTTAAAAAAATTCATTGAAAAAAAACGTGTTAAATCCAATAATTCATGTAAAAAAAGTAATTTTGTTTTTTTTGTATTCGTGTTATTTCAAATTATGTCGTGTAAAAATAGAAATATTTTTTCGTATTTACTCGTGTTATTTCAAATTCGTGTAAAAATAATTCGTGTAAAAACAGAATTAGGTGTATATATATATATATATATATATATATATATATTAATGGATTTTGATACCAAAAATAAATATTTTGCTGGAATATTCATGATTAAATTTTTCTAATAATAAATTTATTTGAAATATATACAAAAACTTATTTTAACCTAAATTTGTTTTAAAAGTTATTCAATTATTTACCAAAAATCGTTTGATAATGTAATTTCATTAATTAATTAAAGATGTAGTTGTTTGACGTAGTTTTTGAATTCCTTATTTATACATTACTACAATAAAAGATTTTCCTCGTAAGATTTTGTTTGAAAACCATTATCGAGAATATTAATATTTGAATTAATTATATTTAATTACAATTTGAATTTCAACTATCGATACAATAAATACTAAAATAATAAACTAGAATTTAATTAAAGTCATTTTAAAGCAAGTGAAAAAAATTTAAATTAATTTAAATTAAATGATAATTAATAATAATAAATAAATCTTAATAAAAAACAATTTTTTTCACCATTTATTTCTTATTTTTTAATTTTATCCCTTTTTCCTTTCTAGACTATAAATGTAAAACAAAAAGTTGATTTTTGAATTTAAAATTTAAAAAGTTAATTAGATTGTAGTTGTTGAGGATACCTAAATAATAGAGTAAAATAATTAATAAACATGTAAAATGATTGGGGGAAACAATCATAAGTGATTAAGATGTGGTTCTGGAGCTTAATAAAAAGGGAATGAAAAAGAAATGTCGAATAATGAGAATGGAATAAGAGAAAATCAATAAAAACAGACAATTAAATAAAAGAAGGTCATTTATAATTAACAAGTGCAAATTTAGGAAAACAAAAACAAAAGGAAAATTTGCACGTTATTTCGAAAGCCCTTTCAAGATAAGGGAAGAAATATTGTTTGAAAATCCGGAAAATAGCATCTCCAAAAAAATTAGTTATCTGGACAGATGTCAAAGATATCAGAAATTCTATTCGACATCAGTAAGTTTTATTGGATTATGGAGTATAAAAAGGAAGCGCAATTGAAATCAAACACACAAAAAATTAAGAAAAAACTTGCGAAAGACAAAATTGCGAGAGACAAGAAATTTGCAGGAGACAAAGAATTACAGAAGACAAAAATAACAAAAGGAATTAAAAAGACATTTGAAACAGAAATTAAGCAACGTCAAAGCAAAGCAAAGCAACTAAATCAGAGTTACCGATCTCAGAAACCCAGCGCAGTAGTCAGGTGTTTGTAAAGCCAATTGATCCGAAAAGTGCTATTCTTCCCGAAGGGTCGCAATAAGCACTAAGTGTGATTGATTGATAATTCGTTGTGTTATTTTAAAGTGGAGATAAAGTGTATTAATCAATAAAATTTATATCGTTTGGAGTTCGTTACGGTTGTTTAAAGCACGCTTGGAGTCAGATCGACAATAATTCCTATTCGAAATCACCGACAAAACCCCAACATAGTTAATAATTTGGATTAAAAAATTAACATTTTACACTTTATTAATTTATATTATAATATTAATCAAACTGTGATGCAGACCATTTTTCACCCAAGAAACCACAAAAATTTTAATGTAGATAAGATTTAATTGTACGGAAAATGAATTAAAATCCAAAAAGTTACAAAAACAAAATTTAAATACAAAAATTTAAAATTATTAGGTTATTAAAATATTAAAAAACAATTTGATGAACTTGCTATTATGGTCGAAAATTTTAGTTAACTATCACTCATCCGATTAACAAGGGTTTTCATATATAAGCCTAAACTTTTTAATAATTCTAAAAAATAAAAATGATTTAAAATACACAATTGTGCAGCACTGCTTCTACGAATTCTTCTAATCTACTCCAATAAATAAGCTTGAGAATTAAAATGTTTTATTTTTTATTAAAACGTATATTGCTGTGAAGGTTTTGTATAAAACTATCTTAAAAACATCAAACTTTCAAATATAATTACATTATATTTCTTGCAAATAAAAAATTTGAAAACATTTTTTAAGGAGCCTTATAATTTTTCCTTACACTCAAAAGCAAGTGATTCATTTAAGAAGAGTTTTTGAATTTGACTTTTGCTCAACTGGTGACTTTTTGTGATCTTAACAATAAGTGCATTTATCAAAATTTTACTGGGTTTATCTATGTATTTTTAGGGTTTATTTTCTAACTATTAAATCTTATTATTAGTAAAATGTTGGGGTTATGTGATTTTCAAAAATTATAATAAATAAAAATTAGGAAAAATAAAATAATTAACTAAAAATAATCCAAAAATTAAAATCAATATTTTCCGAAGGAAATAGGCATGGGCCGACGCCCAAATTGACGAGACGAGTACTAAAATAATAATATAAAAATAATTTTGGACCCCCAGAAAAAGTTATTAAGAAAATACAAGTTAATTAATTAATTTGATGAAAACAAAAAAAATTAAATTAGGGAGAAATTCTCCGATTTTAATAAATTCAATTATCTAAGGGAACTAATTAGTCCCTAATGTCATTGCCTATGAAGTTTTCTCCCGAGAAAGGTTTAAGCGTCCAAAAGATAAAAGAAAATTATTTCAATAGTTCCCCGGGAGTCCAATCAAAATTGTGCTAAATATAATTAGTTGTTGAGAGGAAATTCCTGTATAAGAGAGTGTCTAATCAACAACTAGAAAAATATTTTCAAATAAAACTAAGCAAGTGAAAGCGTAACAATCTTTTGAAAAGTTGGGAGAATTGAAAAGAAAGTAGTTAATGTCGAATCGGACTCGTGAGAGCTATAATATTATAGATTTCGGTATTAAAATATTATGGATTCCAGTCAATCTCCTAAATTGAAGATTATGGATCATTGTGAAATTGTTGGTATCAAATAAAAGTTTTCCTGTGTTGAGTTATTTCAGTATTTTTTAAAGAGCACGTAGAGTCACAGCAGCAGTTCCTACCGAACCCAAATAAAATATTAACTCAACAAAAATAACATCTTATTAGGGAATGCAATACCACAATACCGGGATACCGGTCAATTTTCTACAGTATTAAATACCGTTATTCAAAGGTTAAATACCGGTATCTCGGTATTTCAATCTTTAACCTATATCGTCGATACATAAATGTGATTATTCATTAGAAATCAAAATTTTGGAATTTAGGACTTCTTCGAATCAATAGAAGTTTACCTGGAGTAAAATGTGTTTCAGTTTTAAATGAAAAATCGAATCTTTGTGGTTTGTCATTGGAGAAGAATATCGTTTGTTTAACAAATGAAGGTGCCGCAGTTATGCAGAAAACCGACTGCTCATAAATTGTGTTTGGGTCATGCGATACAACTTGCGGTCGTAGATGCGCTTTATAAAAAAGATACAAAGGAATATAGAAACAGCAGTTCAAATGATTCAATTTACATTGATTCAGATTCCGAAACCAAAGATTCCAATAATTATGATGCAGTCGAAGGAGATGTATGTGCATATGAGGATGGATTAGTAATGTATTATAATTTTGAAAAACGTGTGATTGAATTAATTTTTCTGAATACCTATTTTAATACCGGTATACTGGTATTATAATTTTTTAATACCAATATACCGGTATTGATTTTTCTTCCGGTATTGAATTCCCTAGAAAAAAGAAAATTTCTTATGCACAATTGCGCACATTACAAGGAATGTAGTCCAAGACATAAAAGTATTAATTATTTTCATTCGACTTTTGATTTTAAATAACATATGATTGAAATAAGGACAACAATTATGGGCGCTGACATAAATTTAGTGAACTTACTATCGAAGAACAGAAAAATAATTTGGATGAGAAAAATAAAAGTAGAAACCCATATACCCTCCATTCAAAAACCTTATAACAAAAAATACACAGAAGGATAAAAATTATGAACAGTAATCTTTTATTTCGGGAATTTTTAATTATAAAAATATGCAATTTGAGGATATTTTAAGCTCTTTATCAAATTCCATCTCTCCATGAGTGTGAGAAGAGCAAAGAAGAGCAGTGCAAATTATAATTTATTCAATGAAATTCCAATTTTTCTTTTTTTTAGAAATTTGGAAAATGATAGAATATGTTTACGAAATCATAATTTATAATTACAATTTTAAATTTAAAGTTAAATCTTTTGAGGTATTCAGAAATTGATATAAAAAATTGACCGAAGTCAGAATGAAATCAGACAAAATTACTGCAATCACATAACAAATATCAAAAAATTAATAATTATTAGTGAATTTAAAAATCGATATTTTAATAAATCTTAACTTTTCAACATTCACTATAAATATGAGAGTTTAATTTAAATAAGAATATTATTAACATTAGAAATTATTTTAAATGCAAATTTAATGAAAAATATAAATTTTAACTTTAAACTGCTTATAATTTTGCCATTGTTACACATAATTTTTGATAATTGCTGTACATAAAAATTCATTCAATCAAAAATGAAATCTAAGTTTTTTTCCAAAATTTTAATGAAACAAAAAATAAAAATATAATATAAAATTTGAAAAATAATTACAAAATATAAAATATAATTAAGCAATAATAGTCATGCATCAATTCCAATAGACATGTGATATTTCTGAAATAATTTATGACATAAAATTTTGTCTAAATCCATTCGGTTTTCTCTATCTCTACAAAGACAAGAAAGAATCAAATCTCGACATTCTGCTGAAGCAGAATCTATCGATATAGGAGCTAAAAGAATTTCGTTTTCATTTTTGAAAGGTCCATCGCCTGTTATCATGTTATACAGTAAAGCTCCAATTGACCAGCTTTCTAATTCTTTAACGAAATAATGTTTGTCTTTGATCCATTCAGGAGGACTGTATATTGAAGTTCCTAATAAATAAGACAAAGAATAAATTTCATTAAAAAAATCATGAAAATTACCATTAAAATCAAAATATTCACCATCGTGATAATAATGACCAGATCCAAAATCAATTAATTTGATTTCTTTCGTATCGACATCAATCAGAATATTTTCATCCTTGATATCTCTGTGAGCGACTCCGGCTTTGTGACATCCAATCAGAGTGTGAATGAGTTGAGTTAAAATGAAAACAGCAGTTTCTTCCGAAATCTGACTGCATCGATTAATGTAGTCAAACAAGTCAATGAAATTCGGATTTCTTTCCATCACAATACACCAAACCTGAAACTCTTCCAATTCAACAATTTCCAACAGTTTAATAACTCCAGGAATTCCTTGACATTCCGCTAATAAAACCGCTTCCATTGGGATTTTCTGTTGAGTTTCCTAAAAAATAATTTTTCATTATTTAAAAATTTCCTTTTAATTTTTAAAAATTACTTCATGCAAACAATATTCGGAAATTTTGTCTTTTGCAACAAATTTCAAAGCGACAGATTTTCCATTTGAGATTTTTGTTGATTTAAATACTTTTCCAAAACCTCCTTCACCGATTTTCCCATAAATTGCATATTTGTTTTGAATATATTTTACCGTTGACTTGACAACTAGTTTTTCTTTTAAAAAATAACATATAAAAACAATAAAAATCAAAATATTCACTTGAAAATTTTGAATGATTCATTTCCTAATTACTATTGATTTCAATAACAAATTTATAAAATATGAATTATTTATTGTGAAATTGTTTAATAAATACTAAGAATTAAATTAAAACTTATATTTAATTATGTTGTTGATTGGTTGAAATGTGCAAACAGGATGTTTTCCAGTAAGATACGTTCCAAAATAAGTAACATAATTAATTTTAGTAATTGTAGCACATCATTATATCGTTTTTACTTATTAAAGCGATAACGATTGTTCAAGTATTACTAATAATCAATGCTTGGTAAAATTAGAATTTAATTAATTATTTATTTGATTTTACTTTAAACTAAAGTTTTTCTTACTAAATGTTTCGAAAGTATTTTAATTTTAGCATTGTTAAAATTTTGTATTTGCATGAAGCTTGTTTAAAAATTTTATGTTATAGAACATTTTATTACAGCGATGTTATTGCTGCAATTTGTTTATAACCAAAAAACGCAAAATGATTTTGATTTACCAAGCATACACCAACATTTACTTGTTTTGTTGACAATGAACAACTTTGATAATTATTTTACAGGTGAGCTTTATTACCTTCACTTTTTACTCCACAGGCCTTATATTTCAAACGTCTACTTTACAATACATTCCTCTTTCCTGTAGAACCTGTAAGGTCTTGCATTGTTTTCCAGATTGATTATATTTTCCATTTTATATTCCCAATGTGTTTTATTGTTTTAGACTCTTTGAACTTTTATTTTGAAAAATTATTTCATCATTAATCCATATTATCTCTATCGAAAGATATCAATGTAAAAACTGGTGAAATTCGTAACGCTTGATTTCAACTTACCTGAAACGAATATGGCCCTTTGAGTTCTTCATTAAATATACCAGGTACGACAAAGAGCCTTGTATAACTGATTTATAATAAAACCGGTGGGCAGAAACTGGAATCATGGTATTAAAAGCAATCCTGAAAATGAAAATCAAACCTATGCCAGAATATCGATTCTTATCAAAAAACTCTTGGGGTACTATAGGTTTAACTCTAAATTACCAATATAATGGTTACAAAATATAATAAGAATTTATAAAGCACAATTTCTAAATAATGTCTTTATCACAGAAAATATTATTAAAATAACAAAACGTTTTACAAAATATTTATTAAATTTCAAACTAGCCATTGTTGACCCCGAGTATTCTTTAATGGATGAGGAGACAAAGCTTAGTTGTAATCGATAGGGACAACAATTGTTGATACCGATAAACCCAAAAACCCAATTTTCTTATAGTCCATTGATCCGCAACTTCGCGGATGGAGGCAGCGGGAAAGTCATAAACCGCCATACTAGGCCAAAGAAGCGTAGGAGGTTCTTCAATGATACAATTGTCCACCAGTAATGAACCTGGTCCAAATCAGTCTATTCAAACATTAATGTGTTGGGTCAATATCGTTATATATATATATATATATATATATATATATATATATATATATATATAATATATATATATATATATATATATATATCGTTATATAAAACCCAACACAGAACAACTTTATTCTCAATTCACCACAATTACAATTAGATTTTAATTTGCACTTTTCTTTCTTTGATAATTTATTGTATGTTATCGTGAGGAAGGAGACCCAAGGGGACGATAATTTCTGGCACGATAATTTAGTAAATGCTTCACTTGTTTTGCGTTTTGACCGCTCCTCTCCTGGTGTTGAACGTATTTTGTTATTAACTATCTTCGACCAAATTGGAAATTTTCTGAGTTTTCTTTTATTAGTTTTGATCAGGCCATTATTAAACTGTTAACTATCCTCTCGTCAGCATTTTTCCTCTACTGACTCTGTTATCTACGGTGATAAACCTGAAATACGATCATAATATCAATTTAATGTTCTACTTGGTGCCCATTTTGAGTTTCCATCTGCTCATTAATTACCCCAGGTTTTCCTTATCCCTCGAGTTTTCCATTAGGTCGGGCTTTTCATTAATAATTAATTAATTTTTTAATTAATTTGTTTTTGCGCTCTATCTTTTCCTAGGGACCCCTAACTGAATTTTTACTATCATATTTAGGTTCGTCTTTCGATTTGGCATTAATTAATTTTGCACTTTCGTTATTTGTGGTGATTTATATTTTGTTTCTTTATATAAACACAACAAATGTAAATAATTGTCAATTTATTATAAAAACATTTTTAGTTTGTTGTCAATTGAACTTTTAAGTGAATTTGCTTGAGTCAAGTTATAATCTTAAATATGGTTGAAAGAATCTGTTTCAATTTATTAAAGCATTATTTTATCGGAGGTGAAATTTGATTGGTATTTTTTGATTGTGGTTGAAGTTCTGTTAACAGAGAAACAAGAAAATAATCCAGTACGTAAAAGATTCTGTTAAATTAAAAAGTAGCAGAGTTCAATATTAATATTAATATTGTTATTAATTAGAAATAATTTTGTTGAAATAATTCATTACCTCTAAATAATCTATAATTAAAATTTAGTGGAAAACCTTCTAGAAAGTCTTTCGGGGACTCAAAAGAAAAAAGATACCCAACAATATCGCACATCAAAATATTCAATGCCGTCCACTCAAGGCGATCTGGTTTTAACCAGAAGCAGTTAAAAACTACATCAAAATATCCAGTTACTTCGATAACAGGTTGAGACGACAAGTTCGAAATACAAGCTCAGCGAATAAAAATAGAAGCGTTGAAAAAAGTTTTAATACAATACTGAAACGGAGATACGGTCACTTATTTTCTCGTGGTGACTCCTACGAATAAAATTCGGGTGAAAATACAACCATCGATGACTCAAAAGAACGTGGAGTTACCCTGGAGAAAATGGAAGAATAGAAAAATCAGAGTTTATCGAATAAAGTAAAGAAAACGTATTATTAATACTGATGCGAAATGCGAAATGTTGAAGAAATGTTGATAGCGTATACATCAAAAAGGTTATCAAATTCTGAACTAAAATACTGTACAAGAAAAGAATAATTTGACTGCCTATACGTTTGTTAAAATATTCAAACATTATTTACTGATACGCCATTCGATAATGGCTGACCACAAAGCACTTACTTTGTTAAGAAGTTGAAAAAACTAAAGTACATCTCAGTACTTTACATGGATCACAGAATTAGAAATTTACGATTTTCAGATTGAGGATAGACCTGGGAAATTAAATAAGAATGCGGATTTTCTCAGTGAACCAAATTGAGAGCAATGTGAGTTATATCATGAAATGCTTTAAAAGCGTAGAAATCTTAAAGTAATTGATAAAGATCAAGTTAAAACTGACGAAATTGAAAATTATGAAGACCATTTCAAAATAATAGAAAATTTACCAATTGTTAGGATATTAAATATTCGTCGATGGATAGATCTCTCGATCCGACTCCTCTTGTTCAATAATCAATAAGACAAAATTCCAAAAAAGAAATATTTATTTACAAATATTCACCACAAGATACAATTATTTGATTTTTCGTAAACACCCTAAGGGTATCACGTAATAAATCATTGCAATCTGATTAACTTCTTTATCTTTTTATTACTTTCAACTGGTTTCTCAAGCTCGTTAAATTTTCCTCTTCGACCAACTGGCAACTTACTCTGTTGTCAGTTCCTTTTATAATTTTGGGTTGCCATTAGTTTGGATTAGAGCTAGGGAAACAATTTTTCCCCCGGTCGGATAATTTATTGCGCATTTAGCTAATGCTGGGAAACACATTACGTTGACGTTCAGCTCGGCGGCCCTTGATTAATGGGTTCGTCGGAAATAATTTAATTAATTAATTAGTTGGTTTTTGGGCTCCAGACCATTCAATATACCTCATCTCAATCTAATAGTATTTTATTCGTCTTCAGAATTAAATTTGTCACCGGTTACCACTTTTTCCCGCCGAAAAATATTGATTTTTACTTTTTTCAAAAATTTAATTAATTTTATTTGATTTTGATAATTTTAAAATTTTATTATTTTTTTTCATGTTTTATTATAACCCCAACAAATAAAGAAAACATTAAAAGTAATAGAGTTTTATATCATAATAATTATGGACACCAAGGAGTCGAAACAACAACAGAAATTATTAAAATATTATTTACTGGAATAATTTTGATATGAAAATTAAAATATTTGTAGATAATTGTGTACCGTTTGCTGAGCAAAAAGTCTGGAAAATAGGGCCTTTGAGAGAGTATATGCATTGATATTAGAAGCCCACTTCCAGAATTTCAAAATTATAAATATTTATTAAAAGTAATTGATGTATATTCTTGATAAACAATGCTATTTCCTTTGAAAAGTATAAATTCAAGATATATTTACAGAAAATTGTTACTGAGATGGATAAGCATCTTTGGAATTCCAAGAAGCATACATTCTGATAATGGAACTCAATTAAAAAGTGATTTCGTGAATGAATTTTGCAGAGTTTTGACCGTACTACCACCATGAAAATGAATTGATCGAAAGAGTTTATGGAACAACTAAATAAGTTTTCTCTAAGTTTGGTCAAGTGATTGTCATTTGTTGAAATGGGAAGGAAGTAGGTAGATGTGTCCTACCTGGATAACTTTTTGATAAACCCCCTATCTTACTACAGACTAATATATCACTAAACATTAGATAAACACAATAATTACAAAATAATGGATAACAACAAAAACACATGTAGGTATAAATAGGATGAGCTATTAGATGTTCTGTTGAATGAGCTGTTGGATATACTGTTGGGTAAGCAGGTGGGTAATTATTATATTCATTCAATACTATTCTATATTATATAATGACCATATGTCAGACTAGCATTCTTACCTATCCAAACCCTTTTATCATCTTTATTTGTAAGGGTAACATTTTAAGTTTTAAAACTATGCAGTTGGTGATTGTTGGTTATAATAAAAAGTTGTGGCACATAAAAGGTAGTGTTTTTCTAGTGACAGTCCTTGAATGATTTATGGGTTAACTCTGTTTTTCAATGTTACACCCTTAGTTTTTAGGTATTTAGATTTCCCTACAAGCTGTAACATTTGGATCTGAAGAAAATCCCCTTCATCTTTACTTTCGTCTTCTAATTTACCTATGACAGAGTCGAGTTTTTTCGAATAATGAGGATGGTCAATTGGATAATTAGTAGTATCCAAAAAATTATCTTTAATCATTTCAGCAAAAAGAATATCTAATTTACAATGCTTTATTTCCAAGAACAAAGAATCGGTATCCCCAGTGATAATGTTAATACTGCAATTAAACTTTGTACGATAATTTCCCAAGTCCCTATACTGAAGCTCATAAATTCTTTATTTATATAAATCCAAGACCGTTCAACCACTTTAACTATGTCTATCTAAACATATCGAATCAGGATTTAATAAATCAGCAATTAAATCATCAGCAATTTTGATACTTCTTTGAAAGATTGGTTTGGAAGCATATGTAATCATCTTCTTTCCTGTATTACATAATCTTAAACTCATTCTTATTTTCAAGTTCAACTTTAACAACGTCTAATAAATAATATAATTCTTTTTGGATAATGAGTCAGCAGAAACTTTTCTAATTTAGACTCCAAGGTTTTGATGAAATTTCAAGATCTACTTCAAGTGTATAACCATAAGAAAAAGATTCAGATAATATACTGTTGGAGTTACAAAAATGCACAAAAGTAAAAAATGTAAAATCAATAAAAACATTGATATTCGAAATAATAATTAAAAAGTAAAAATCAATTAAAATTTTAAAATAAATATTTATCGGGGGAAACGGGTATGGGCGGATGCCAAATGACGAGACAAATCCAAATATAATAAAATTAAATCGATTCGGGTTCCCCTGAAGAAAATATTTAATAAAAATAGAAAGTAATTAAAAACTAATTGGCTAATGGGAAGTTCGAGCCAACAGAAAACCCGAATAGTGTGAGAAACCCGGAAGTCAACAAATTTTCTAATTACGGAAAACGAAATTGGTTGACGAAGGAAACCCGGGATAAAAGAGGAACCCACCACCAAAATAATTATTGTAAACAAATGGAAACCTCGGGAGTCAAGAAATAACTATTTTGGTTTAGGACAGAGATGTCAGAAATACCAAAACCAATTTAGTTTGCAGGTGACTTGATTTGCGAGATGAGTATGAAAAGAAAAGGCAGATCAACAAAATTGCCAGTTGGTCGAAGAGAATATTTCAGAGAGCGGATTAAGTAGGTAATAAACTTAAAGATAAATCAACCAGTCAAACAAATTGCGTACCACACAGGGACACAATCCCTTAGGAAGACGTATCCATACGCATTGAATTTTGTGAAATCGTGCATAGTAATTGTGTAGAGTATTGTGAATTGAATCGATTATGTGAGAGTTGTGAATAAAGTTGTGATATATAAATTGGAAATAAATCTTATTGTTTTTGGTCAATTGAATCTATTAAAGAGGAACACCAAGGAGTCAGACCTAAGCACCGAATTTCTATATAAAATCCAACAATACTAACAAAACGATTAAGAACCCAAATAAATTACCCACAATGTAATGGTTGACTTAATGACTTACCATTTAGATTATTAATATCTACATAAAGCAACTCTGTGTTTTCATCAGTTTTCACAAAAAGTTTATTAAATAATGTAAAGCAAACACCACCATCATAAAATTATAAACTTTCATGTCTTGCAATAGTTCAATGGGTTTATATAAAGTTATTAACGCGGAACTCTAAGATATTCCCTGAATACCAAAATAATTCAACGGCTCAAACCTTTTTATGAGCTATAGATTTCGCCCGAAATTGGTGAAAAAAGCCAGCCAAAAGAAAGCGATTGAGTTTCAAGTATACCATCATATAGTCGACTAAATTCACACATTCAGTTTCATTCCAAATTACTTGAGCTTTCTCATATTCATCTTCACAGACTCCTTCCTAATTAGTGGTAGCTCAAAAGTGTTTTCAAGTACTTCTAAACTTGATGCAGAGTTGTACGGAAAGATACTTTTTTTGGAAACGGTTCGTAAAGCCTTCCAGTAAAAGCAGATCTTGTAAAAGGCAAAGTACCCAAAGTTTTCACAGCCATAACTCATGTCATTAAGAAACTGATAAGAGTCGATGAAAAGTATTCTAAACTTACCAACATATACCATAAGAGATAAGAATTTGTCACTACTAATTAGAATACAAGATAAGTTCCAATTGGAAAATTGATTTATTCCATACTTGAGGAAATGGTGTAAGTCATACATGTTGGGCCAGAACACAAACGGCCTTGTAAAATGTTTAAATGAATCGGTAACACACATGCAAATATAACACGCAAATTTAAACTCAAACCTATGTAAACATCAATTAAACCTAACAAAATATGAGAAAAAAGCAACTACATATAAAATAATAAACAAAAAATAAATAAATTAAAATAATAACAAAAAAGCACCAAGATCCGCACGATACAAATACAAACATAACATGAAAACCCAACAAATTCGACCGAAAGTTGATAATTAAACAAAAATGAAAAATTTCATGAAAATGAAATTTAAAATCAAAGAATTTGAATTAGAAATAATTCAATAAAAATTTTAAATAAAAATTTTCAAAATAAATTAGAAAATAATAAAAATAAAGATTAGAATACACTAGAAAATATCAAGGTCGAATTTTGTTTTACTAAATCAAAAAGAACACGCGAGGTTAGGGACAGAAAATAGGTATATATACCGATTCATTTTCACACAATTTTAATAATTTTTCTGATAAAACAGTTTTCTTAAAAATCTATTTTACTAAGTGAGTAAGAGTTTTATTTGGAAGCTCTCTCCACGTCGCATTCTCGCAATCTCGGTAGAGCTCTGCTTGGATGTCGGCGTGGGGAGAGTAGCATTTTGTATGATTTTCGTTATGGTCAAGTAATTGTTATATTGTTTTTAATATTAATAAAATATTTATAATGCATCAAATTATTTTGTTTTCTTTAAAAATTATTTTTGTCGAAATTTTTCCGGCCCACAGCCAAAGACACACCGCAAGATATTAAAATCAACATACTATTCAGATTCGTGTAAGTGCGTGGAATATCGCCGATGATCTGTGCCCGTGAAGACCCGGCGTGCGGAACGCAGGGATCGGAACGTCGATATTATTCCGTATAGAAGAAAAGAGAAATAAGGAAAAGGTCTTTTGGCTTCTTCCTCGTTTCTAGTTTTCTTTAAATTCGACCTAAATTGATCTACACACGGCTTAAAATCACCACCCGAGTAGTCCAGTGGGCACTCACTAAATATAATATGAACACAAAATGCGTTTAAGGCTTATTAAAGGAAAGATGACGGGGAATAAAGTTAATATGAAATCACTGCTATGAAATGAAATAAATTAATCTTACAAATTTAACTTAAATACAACTTTAAATGGTAATTTTAAGTCATTATTAAACAAATCCCCCCAAACTTCTAGTAAAGTAGGGAATTTAATCAGATCCTAAGTCAGGGCATGGCCATCAGTATAGCTAGTAGACGCACCTTTTTCGAACGTCCCATAAGGAACAAAATCGTTACAAATTAAATCGACTATAGTTTCAAACTATTACCGTAAGCCGTTGGAACGATTGATAAGACCAGTCTTGAACACTGAATGATTATTACGAGCATACCACCCAAAACTATCTTGTGTCGAAAAATCATAAAGTAATTATCAAAATTTTTTTGTGTGGTTAAGAATTAATCCAAATTATTGAAATAAGCGACCAGATACTGCAACTGTTATAAACATCATGAAACGTTTATAGAATTTATGAAGAGTTTATAGATAAGATAAATCAATTTAGACATAAAATTAAAGACTCTTTAAAAGGGCAATTTTTATTTCATTAAAAATTAAGTAACACCCACTTACTAAATCAGTCTCACTACAAATAGGCATAAGGTATCTGAAATCGACAAAATCTCATTAAAATTATACCGATACACTAGACTTACGATCACAATCCAAGGTTCCAGACGATGAGCTTAGTAACCCAACTTTGATTTGACTAGACCCAAGCATCCATCCATGCCCAAATCCAATTTCGCAACAGATAATTGATGGCACCCCCAGAAACTCGGAAAATAAAACCTAAATAAATCACGAAAACCCGCTAATAGGTTCGACTTAATAACAATGTTACAATCCCTAAAAATTAGACCGAAATTAATCAATTAAATTCGTGATATAACTTACTAGACGATCAGTAAAAATTTTGAAACAAATAAATCTTCCGATCACACGACCAACAGTAGAGGATAAGGACCATCCAAAACGCGAATATGTTTCCAAACTCATTTAAATTGTACCCTAAGAATTCAGTCAACGTCAGCTAAAGGAAATTCATTATGGTAGAGAATAATTGCACAAAAACTTACCAGATAATATATCGAAACCGAACCACTAAAATATCGAAAACCGATAACGACAAGAATTTGCATATCACCAGATACTAATGTCAACGATTTTCTAAATAAAGTCAACAAAAATCCAATGCAAATTATAATAAATAAACTGACTCGTCAATCACTCGACCAACGATCACCATATCTAACCTAAATATTTATAAACTTTACATCGTTCTTCCAATCGTCGCCAATTAGATAGTCTAACGGAATCCATTGATTATTTATCATCGACAAGCACAGTGTGTCAGTAAGTAGACACAAAACACACCCACTCTATTGATGTGATAAAAACGCAAATATTAGTCGTGTTCCTTCTCCATAAAATGTTAATTTCTATCCGAGAATTAAGAGAGTATTTCGTTCCCAAATATTTCGAGGGACAAATTTTTGCGATATTTCTCCAGTCGCGTTAGACGATTATTTACCCTACGTTTTAAATAAAATGAAGTTGTTTTAATCGCAAATAGAAAAAGTATAATAATTATATATAATGGTGGGTAATAAATGAAACAAAGTATTTGAAATTAATCAATTGATAATTGGAAAATCAATTAAAATTATATATATGTGTATTGCCACAACGAGACCACAGCAAAGAAAATGGAAATAACTTCATGTTGACCACTAGAGTAAGATGCCACTGAACCATAAGATTTTCCCTCGGGTGGACAAAAGGGCTTGGACAGTTTGAATTCCCAGTATAATTACACGCAGGAGTAAATCCCAAATCTTATGATTATTTATTCATTTCCTTTGATAAAATTATATACACGCAGTTAATAATATTCATTCAGCAACACTTAATTCGAGGAATCACATCCCAATTCACCTTGCGGATCGGTGGAGATGGGCGTGGGGACGCTTCCGGCAGTAGAGATGCCCGGAGTTTCACCCGTCAAGACATCAGTTCGCTAGCACTACCGAAGATGATGATGATCAAGGGCTGACCGAAGAGTGGAGCCCGGCCGAGGAAATTCACCGGCAAGCTCAACGCCTTCTCGAGCAACTGGAAGCCCACCAACGACAGGTGGACGTGCAAGTGGTCCGGGCTCGCCAGTATCTGGCGAACGTCGAAGAGGACCTACTGGCGGGTCGGATCGCCAACAACTACTGGCACCCTCGACAAGGTACTGCCACACGAGCCTCCCGACCAACCACGGCCCGAATTCGGGATACAAGACGGCCAATCATGATCATCTCCGGTTATACGCCGGAAGAATGGGTGGAGAAGGGTTTTCCTTAATCCATCCCATCCTAAACTAATTGACAACTAAAGTTTTGATAAAGATTTTTTTTGTGTAATAAATAAATTAAGTGTCCTTTCGAAAATTGGCTTAGATTTTTTTTTGAACGTAAATAATTTCTTCATTTATCTATTTTGTTTAAATATAACTCATGTAATTATGATGTCGTTTTGTAATATTCCACCTTTAATTATTCACATTATTAGAAATGGAGCCTATTCAACTCCTACAAAAAGAGTTGTCCCGTGCCCAACAATCAAACAAAGCTCTATATGAGCAGATAATCCAACTCACAAAAGAGATCCAACAGGTAAAGTCCACCTGGGTGGATCCGGTGAAACTCAAACCCCTCTATCACCGACTCACTGCCGCTCAGAAGGGCTGGGCCGAGGAACGGCAATTAAATCAGAACCTCCGGACGCAGATAAGGGGGTTGGAAGTTGCCTTGTCCGCCAGTCGGGAGGGAGAGGCAGTGACATACCCTCTTGTCTTCGCCCCATCTCAGTTGGCGTATCAGAACTCAACCAACAATCCAACGCCGGTTGCGACTCCTCCTACAATACCCTCAAACAGTTACAGGCCGGGGCGCAAAGAACGCGCCAGACGCAGAGCTGCCCGCCTGGCAAATAAACTCAATTAATTTACCTTGTTTTGTTTATGAATTGAATTAAATTATAAATATTGTTAAATCGTTTAGAAGTGATATTTTAAAATGCGAATAATAGTAAATTACTACAGAAAAGTCATGAGCATTCACGCTTCGTCAGATGAATGTCATTCCATCTCTACCCATTAACATGAGTCTGATCTTGAACCTTCTCACACAGGGGACATTACAAAGCGAGCATAGGTCTTCCATCGACAGCTCGTTGAACCCAGGGATTGTCCGAGCAATTACAGCATTAGTAATAGTGCTCACTTTTTGCGGACAATCCACCCACTCGAACACATTTCCAACGTTGCCTAGCAATGGGTGCCGAGTGGTAGCTAGAGAATATTTATATGGCGTTACTGGGGTAACCATAGAAAGATTCAAACAAATGTCAAAGCCCAGTAACCCACCATACCATTGTAAATTATGAAAAACTACAGATAATAATTCTTTGATGCTCATATTAAAATTCCAACTTTTACAGGAAGACCAATATTTTTTCCAGTAAAATGTTCTCGGTCTTTAACCTTCTACTATCTTCTTGCACAAATAAACAATATTCATAATTATCAAATGAATATTCTTTATCAAAAGTAAGCGGTAACCTTATCTTTTCACCTTGTCTATATAATATGGTAGCACAATGTTTGTTCCTATATCTGAGACTTTCTTCAAAAATTCATAAACATCGCTTTGACCAATAAAATGATAATAATTTGGAATTTCAGTAAAATCATTAATAAATAAGAGAAATTGGCAAATGATTTTGAAAATAAATGTTATCTTTTGGAAAAATAGATTCAAAATATGCATAGAAAACGAACGGAGGTGTTATAGTTTTTGACCGTTTTGGAATTCTAAATTTTTATCTTTATCTTTTGGTAATATATATAGTGTAGTACCCAACTGATTTTTCTTACATAATGCTTGATATTTTTCAAAGTCTTTTGGGTTTTGAAATCAATTTAAACAATTTTCACACCATTTACAACTATTTCGAACCTCACAATCAATGTTTTTATTACAATTTATCAACTGTTGTAAATTAGTTACTGCTGTATAATGATATCTTTCATCTTCTTTTATCAATAATAAATATTTAAGTTACTGTTGTTCGGTAAATTATATCTTGCCTAATGGCGATTTTTCGATCGGCTTTTTGATTTAAACTATTAGGCACCATTATATGTTATTCGATTTATTGTTCACTATATAATAACATTAATGAAAACTATCAAAGATTGAGAACAATACTGACAGGGAATCTGCAATTAAAATGTTCCATAATCAACATATATTATCCAAAACTTTTTCAAATCATTAAAAATTAAATAGTTGATTTTATTGTTAAAAGGTCTTGTATATTTGAATATTTTGAAATATTGAAATATTTGAATATTGAAACTGTTTGAACTAAAATCTGATAGAGGAACCTTAAAATAAAATAAGCCTAAATACCTGGTAGTTTTAGAATCCACAGATTTACCAAGGTATTAGCAGTTATAGCAATATAGATCACCTTTTATTGGAAATCACCCATTGTAATACATTCCCAACGTCCTTTATGACTGGTGGGTTTCTGGGTGTTGATATTTTGAAACTATATGGTTGTTACCCAGACAACCCCATATAAATATTCTTTCGCTTACCACTCGGCACCCTTTGCTAAGCAACGTTGGAACTGTGTTCGAGTGGGTAGATCGTCCGCAAAAAGTGAGCGCTATTGCTAATGCTATAATTGACCGAACGATCCATGGGTTCAACGAGCTGCCGATAGAAGGCCTGTGCTCGATTTCGACTTTTAGGTCCCATTATTCTCCTATCTCTTTCAAAGGTTAACCTATACTCTCATATCATTCATTGTTATGTCCATTCCATAGTCCTCCTCGTCGTTGCCCGTATTATCGACTTTCCTATGGCCTGTAAACCCTCTGTTATATTAAATATCCATACAGTATCTTCCTTACCCTTATCCCTATTATTACTACGATATTCTCTATTATTGATACTAGTATTGTCATTGTTACTATTATATCTATTACCGTTATTAATTGTTACTACTATTACATTTATTATCATTCTTATTACTATAATTACCATTATATTTATTGTTATTACTACTATTATTATTATTATTATTATTATTATTATTATCCTCATTATCATTATTATTATTATTATTATTATTATTATTATTATTATTATTATTATATATTATTATTATTATTATTATTATTATTATTATTATTATTATTATTATTATTATTATTATTATTATTATTATTATTATTATTATTATTATTATTATTATTATTATTATTATTATTATTATTATTATTATTATTATTATTACAATTATTATAATTATTATCAATATTATTAACAAAATTTTGTCTAGGGATTCGTCCTTATTCCTCAGCTTTAAGAAATATTTTTCTTATATAACAATTTAGCCGTAATCCATTTGTATTTCCCCGGTTTTCGGTAAAGTATTTTTGTTGATTCGAAAAATTTGAGCAGCGTTCCGCCCTTATTTTACGCGTTCCACTTTTACTTTACGATTTTCAATAAGTATTTTCATCAATTCGGAAAATTTGGGCAGCGATCCGCCCTTATTTTACAGTTTCATTTTTACTTTACTATTTTTGTTAAGTATTTGAGTTAATTCGGAAAATTTTTAGTTATCGATTTCACATTTATTTTAGTTGATTCGGAAAATTTGAGCAGCGTTCCACCTTTATTTTATAGTTTTTCATGATAAGTGTTGTAACTATTTACAAAAATTTGCGCAGCGTTCTGCCCATATTTTCCGTTTCAATTTAACATAATTTATTTAATTCTTATTTAAAAACATTATTTTCATGATTTTGGTCGTTCGGATTAATCTTTTTCCGATGGTTATTCATTTTAACTGTTTCAACGATTTCGCAATTTTCCCCGCTACCCATTCCCTCTCTTTATCCTTACTATCTATATATGTTCATGTTATATTTAATGAGTGCCCACTGGACTACTCGGTGTTAGAGATTTTGAGCCGATTGTTGTTAAAAATTTATGTTAATTTTACAGGAAACGGATGATGAAGGAGCAGCCAAAGGACTACTCATTTACCCTCCAAGTTTCCCTATCTACGGATAATATTGACGTTCCAACTCCTGCGTTCCGCACACCGGAGCCTTCATGAGCACGAATCATTGGCAATATTCCACGCACTTACATGGTTCGAACAATATGTTTGATTTTAATAACTTGTGATGTGTCTTTGGCTGTGGGCCGGAAAAATTTCGACAATTTGAAAAATTAATTTATGCATTATAATAATTTATTAAAACCAAAATTAAATTACCAGATACATCCATCAAATTAAAATTCATAAATATATCTTCGTAATAATCCATAAAACATCGATCAATGAATCCATTATTCACAGGTAAATATATTAATCCAAAGTAAAACTGTTGAAATCAAGTGTCAAAGTACGACGGAAAATCAATACTGAAAATTAAGATTAAGATTTATCAAATCATATCAGTATATATACCTATAATTTGGCCTTAACCTTGCGTGTTATTTTTTATTGCGATTAAACAAAATTCGACTTTGAAATTATTTGTGTTATCTAAATTAAATTTTTATTAATTTCTTAATTTAAATTGGTAATTTATTTTTAACATTTCTAAATAAATTTATTCAGCTAAAAATATTTTATTTTTATTCATTTAATTCATTAATTTTTACTTTTATATAAATGGTCATTTTACGGTCGAATTTTCTTGTTATTATGTTATTTTTTATGTAAATTTCGTGCGATTCTTGATGCATTTTGTATTTATTTTACTTTTATGTTTTTGATTTTATATTTATTTATATTCTCTCAGATTTTAAAGTGTTTAGTTGGTGTTGTATATTGTATTTTAAGTTATCTTGGTGCTGGGTTTTCGTGCTGTATTACTGATGCATTTAAACAATTCTTAAGGCTATTTGTGTGCTGGCCCAACATGACGATTACCCAATGGTAATATCTTCTTAATCTAGTATTTGATGGAATCCCTTTGAAAGTAGTCTGAAATCCCATTTCTTTTTACCCAGCATTCATTAAAACAAAAAAATTAAATGTCGATTGCTTAATATGAGATTAACCTATTACGTCGTATGACCTTGAAATATTATGTCATATGCCTTTGACCTTGAGTCGGTTATTTACGTAGTACTCTAATTGTATACTACTGATATCCTCTAAGCGTCAACATTGTCAAACAATAATAACATTAAAGATATTTATTTAATTAAACTTATTCTTTATATTTTTTCTGAATAAATCTTTTAAATTATTCAAATTGCTTTTGGAAGGGCGAAATTAATGTTTTAAATAAAAATAATTTTATTGGAAGTAAAATGTTGTGTCTTTAGTATTATCACAAATTGAATAAATAAATTAACTTAAAAATCAAAGTATGGGAATAGTGAAATTTTATAGTAAAAAAAGAATACTAAATATTAGATCAAAGTTTTCAACATAAATCTTGTTTTAAATATTAAACAGCCTATATATTTATTAGTCTGAAAGTATGAAATTGATCTTTAGTTAAAATATGGCACATTAGTAGTATTAATTCCTCTTAACGTATTGGAATATAAATCATATGGGGTCTTATAATGGAAAACCAAATACTGAAAAATACAATGAATCTGGAAAATTCGGAGACATTTATTACAGTTCTAGCAGTATGCAGGGCATGAGAAGTCACATGGAAGACTTTCAATGTATATCATTAAACTTACCTTATCCATTTGAAGATTGGGCCTATTTTGCAATTTTTGATGGTCATGGTGGCTATCGAGTATCAGAACTATGTTCAATTGAATTATTAAACGTATTCTTGTTAAACTTTAAAGAAATCTTAAAGATATTTTTTTAGATTATACTCGAGACTGAAGAATTTAAAAATATTAATCTCCTTAATCTTGACAAATCCCAAATAATTAATGGAATTAAAAAGGCATTTATTAGCCTAGATGATAAAATTTCTCATTTTTCTGAAGGAACTACGGTATCCGCGGTATTTATAACTCCGAACTATCTGATTTTCATGAATTGTGGTAATGAATTTTTAAATCTAATTTACATTAAAAGCATATGAATGCTTCATAATTTCGAAGGGAACAACCTCAAGATAATTAGTAGTTTACCCTAATTTTTTATTTTAGCATAATTCGAAATTTTAGACTTAAATATATAGCTACAGTTGGAGAATAAATTTCAATATTGATTATCATTTTGTTGGAATATTTCAATTAAAATTATAACAAACAAGAATTTAACTTTGACCGAATTTTTAAGAAATATGACATAATATTTTTTTTATAACGCGCTCGTTATACACAGAATTTTAGGGTAAATTATTTTTGTAATATTTTAATTTAATCAATTTAAAAATTATTATTTCTCAATGAAATAATATTAACGGGTAGCAAAATATTAGTACTAATATAAAAATTAATAATCGATGAAGAATCAATATCAATTAATTAGTTAATTATGATAATTACATCTTAACTCTCCCCTTCTTAAGGTTTTCTCCACTTCTTCAGCCACTCGATTCTTTCTTTCGTTCAGTCTTGGAAATGAAGTTCGACTCGGTGGGAAGATAGAAACCTGATGATTTTGTATGGACATTCTTACTGCATATCATCTTTGTGTCTGTTATGCGGTTCCTTGCTCACAAATACATCATCTCTCATGTGTGCTTCTCTTTACCGTGTCCAATGTTCTCATATTATCTGCAGCTTTATCCGAGTTTTATCTCGCAATTTCCATCGACTCTCCTCTTGATATATCTGCTTGCTTCAAGTTTGAGTGTAAATTAACACTTCACCCATAAATTACCTCTGTCGACTGCTATTTATGCTAAACTCTATGCTAGGTAAAAATCCAACACGATTCATCTCTTCACACCCACCTACCAATATCGCTGAATTAAGAGTTTTTTTACCGTTCTTATGGCTCTTTCAGCTAATCTGTTTGATTGATACTGGTAAAGTGAGCTGAATCCCTGACTGATATCAAGTTTCAGTAGTCTCCCTTTTAAAAGGTTTCCTTCAAAATTCCGGCCTTTGCCTGTCAAGTTTCTCTTTGGTTTTCCGAAACGATATATCCAACTGTTAATTATCGTCTTTACGATTGACCATTACTAACATATATTTTTTATAGTATTTCTCTCTATATACTCTACATCCTTATCAATTTGTTCTAGAACTTCAGAGCTATAGCTATGGATAAATATTTCCTTAGTTCTTGTCTGGTCGATCTTTCTTTTAGAACAGATATCATAACATCGTAGACAAAGCTAAATTGTCTCCAGTATCTTCGCCAGTAAAATATTTTTTCTATATAGTGAAACAATTTATTAACTTCAATATGGCATAATTCTTGCTGAAGCGTTGTTTTAATCAGCCTTCAAAGGTTTCTGGGACTAAAATTAAGATATTATTTTTCTCCATCAATTTGCGTATTTTTTACGTTAAATGAAAAGCAATTTTATTCATCTGTACATATCAATTTTCCAACATCTCTCCCAGCTCTTGAAATTTTATATCCTTCTGCTGTTTCTCAAATACTTTTTCCGTAGCTTCAGTTTTTTGGCTTCTTCATGTTTTGTTAACAATGGGTGCAAACCATAACTTCTAATCTTGATAGTCCATCTGCATTCGAGTGTCCTTCCCATTTCCTTTATTTCAGTTCAAAATCATATTCAACCAGATTCGCTAATCATGTTTGATTTTTTCGTTGAATTTTAGGTCCTATATTTTTTATTGATTGATTTTTTTTAATTTTCAACTTTCTTAATTTCGATAATTCTAATAAATAATTTTGCGGTTTAAATAAAAAATATACAGCATGAAACACAGAAATTACTAAAAAATCATCACATTAACACATTATACCGAGAAACGATCTTAACTATTTTGAGCATTTTGGTGCTTCTGCGTTCTCAATTTTTTCAAATTTATTTCTGTTTGTTTGAATACCATTCCAATAACTTTATGCCCAAGAAAACACAATCCTGTTTTATTGAATTCGCATTTTTATTTATCTTTAGCCATGCCATTTGAATTCTTTTAAATATTTCTTCTAGTAGTTCATGTGATCTTTTTTGCTTTTTCCATATCAAAATATCATCTAAGCAAACTACTATTTTGAATAGCATTCTTTCCAATACTGTGTGTATTAGCAGTTTGGTTTCTCAAATTTAGAATATCCATCAAAACTTATTAATAATAGATTCCAAATTTTATTTCAAAATATATTCTACAAATAACTCAATATTAAATTTTTTTATCTTAAATGTTTTTAGTATTTATTTTTAGAATATTTTAGCAAGCATGGATTAGCAATTGAATAGGAAATATTAATACACAAACATTCAATAAATATTTAATATTTTTAAATTAAAAACACTCCTAAATATTAATTTTACAATCAAGCAATTTCATAATTCCATAATTTAACTTTAAAATTATTTTAATTTAATTTAAAAATTTTAGTTCGTTTCATATTTTAAACACAAGAATTAACTCTTCTTTTTAATTATCCTCGCAGTGTGCATTAGTCGCTGAGATGCCACAGGAACGGTTACTAATCCAAAAGGTACTCCATTGAAGAAAGCTTGTCCTTCTTTTGTAGTAAATGCAGTCATTTCTTGAATATATGGAGTCAGTTTTACTTGGTAATACGCATTACCTAAATCAATTGACGAAAATATCCTTGAATCCGCGAAAATGTACAGTAGAAATGTAGTATTAGACATATGAATAGATTCCTTTTCTGTTATAGCATTCTATCCAGTCCACACATATTCTTATGGATCCATCTTTCTTTCCTACTATCTCTAACGAAAGATTCCAAGAGAACTTACAACTTTATTTGCCTTTATTAATTCTTTTTTCGGGTCTTCAATTCTTTTCTCATGTGCATTGGTTGACGCCATGGATGTTGCATTAATGGACCTCCTTACGTCCTCATCCCGTGTCTTATTAAAATAGTAAATCCCAGATCAAATTTTGGTGCCATGAAAATTCCGCAGTATTTCCTGGTCATTTTTTCAAATTTCTTTGTTCTTCTCACGTGTCAATCCCATCAGAGCTTTGTTTATTCTTTCTTCATCAGTGTAAATTTTATTTATAAATGAAGTTTCTATATTATTGATCTTCCTCAACTTTCCTTCAAACTTCCATTGTATCGATACCACCGATGAATTCGGTTTTAATCTCTTACAATAACTACTGTAATGATTTTGGTCACCTGATTCCATATGAGTGGTATAGTCATACATCCCATTGATTCGTCTCCTCAAATTGAAAATACTCCGCATAATAGTATAGGACTACGTTGAAGGCCTGGTTTGGCTATTTTCTCCCATAAATTCTTGCTCGTGACATATCTAACACATCTATTTCTGTATTATATTAATAAGAAAGGCAAAAGAAGAGATCCGAACCTAATCCAACCGGTGTTTTGACTTGTTAATGAACGTAATGCGTATCTTACACGAATTAGAAACTTTCTTATAATCTAAATTTCCCAACTACTTGATTATCTTACTCTTGTTACTTGTAAAACCTCCCAAATTCAGCAATACGAACACAAATCTAGGCTTATCATTCATACATGCACCATTGATATTATTTAATCGATTTACACTCATTAATCAAATTACAATCAGACATTCTCAAACATGAATCCTTGGGATTCTTAATCAATTTTTCAAAAGTTTCTTTTATAATCAAAAATAAAAATTATTTCAAATAGCCATTATTTATCAACAAGTCAATCAATTTATTAGCACAATACTAAATTTGCTAAAGTAGGAGATAAATAGAATGAACGATAAATCAAGTTCACAAAAGCTTTCTGGAAAAGTATAAAGACAAGCATCAGTTGGTTTTCTATAAATCCCTTGAAAGTTTAACACAAATATTCAAATATTTTCAATCTTTTTACTTTTATAATTATAATAATTAAAAATGTGTAAAAAATTTAATTTATTATCAGGAGACTCTAGAAGTGTATTAATAAGAGAATCAGACATATTTTTCTCTAGTATTGATCACAAGCCAACTAATCCACTAGAAAAAGAACGCATCCTGAAGGCCGGTGGCCAAATTACAATGGACAGATTAAATGGAAATATGTCGGTTTCAAGGTATAAATTTACTGTTCAAAACGCATTTTAAATTAATCAAGAGCACTTGGAGATTCATATTACAAAAAAGATTATAATTTATCAGCATTTGAACAACTGATGTCAGCTGAACCAGATGTTTATATTATTTCTAGAAACTCCGAAAATGACCAAATCATTGTTTTGGCATGTGACGGAGTTTGGGATGTGTTTAGTAACACGGAATTAAAACAGCTACTTTTGCAAAGATTCAAATGTACCGATGACCTTGTCAAAATAAGTGACGAATTAATAGACGCTGCATTGTATAAGGTTACTTTATTATTGTTCATAAACACAATTTTATTGATAAAATTCATTGATTTTTACTTTAAGAAGTTGATACATGAAATACTAAATTGAAATTATCATGTTGAGAGAAACGTATTGTCGCTTTTTTCATATGCATATTTTAAAACAAAATATATAAACATTTATATTGATATTTTATCTTAATAACACGATTTGAAAATGTTTGTTAATCTAGAATTATGTCTAAACCTTTTTTCCAATAATTTGATCTTGTTTAAATTATATAAAACGTATTTTAGGAAACTATGACAACGAAAATTCAAATATGCCTTTTGTATGAGTATAAATTAAAACGAAATCCATCAGAGTTTGTACGTAATATTTAAGCGTGGAGGTCAAATGACGTCATTAAACGATGTGCTCAGCGTTGGTATTAAAGATTTCGTTCTGGAGATACAAGTCTTCAAGATGATATTATCAATAATAAAGAATCTATTTAATCTCCTATTATCATTTTCATCCAGAATCCCGATAATCCCAATAAAAAATGTATATTGTATTTTTAAGTCGATATTTGTCAATTTAAAGTTTAAATGTTTATAACGATTTCTTTTGTATTCTAGTCACCAGCAATGGTCTTATAATTATTACAATTTTGTTTGGAATTTATTTAAGAATTAAGAAAATGTTTGAAAAGCATTTTTTTAAAGTTGCGAAGCGTATTGACTTAACGGCTGATTTAAAAGTATTGAAAGTCTTTTGGATTAAATATTAAAATTTTTAGTTTGTAAACTATTATAACGAAAGTTGAATTTTATTGGAATGTTTAATTTGAATGAAAATGTTGTTTGAACTATTGAATTATTTTTGAAATATACTTTTCGCTTTTTATTGATGCCAAAAAGATGCCGAAAGTGATGTTATGGGTTAATCTCATTGACAATCTAACTCTGGTTGAAATTCTAAATTTAACAAGGGTATTCTCGGAACTCTTTTAAAGAAAGGTTGTTTTGCGTACAAAGAATTGGCCAAGAAGATTTATAGTAATGTAGTGACAATCTCTTCAGCTATAATCAATAGGATTTGTTAAAATATTTGGAGCTTGAATGCAAAAAACACTTACTGAAAACCACAAATCAAGTGGTTGGCCATTACCACTCAGAATTTTAGGACATTAAATTGCACCTTGGAATTGTTAAAATGTTTTTTAAAGTTAATTTTTTTTGATTTTTAAAGTTTTAATGAAAATTTATAAACTTTATTAATTTATTGTGATTTTTTTAATGAACTTTAAAATTTCTGGACTTATGCATAAAAGGTAAGATATCTATTTATTTATTTAAATATAAAATATCGACAATTCACTTGAAATTTCTTTCATTAAACATTTTGTGAATAATCTTTTCGTGTTGGGGTTATAATTTCTTTAATTTCCATAATTGGGCTTATGGGGCTCTTCATCGACTTCTTGACAGATAGCATCAAGTCGAATATTGAACACCATTGAAAAAAGGAGACTTTTATTCAATTTTTTGATTTGCAAAATACACTTCTAATTACAGTCGAATTTCATTTAACAAAGAAATTTCTGTCCCATGTAAAACGACTGAAATTTCCATATTTTTAAAGAAAACCTCCATTTAACAAGAGATTTTTGCTGTACCAACCGAGAATTTTAGTTTTAATTTTATGGACCACCCATTAAAGACGTCTTCCAAAATAAGAAATTTTTGATCCCCCTCACCACTGTCTCTTTTCACGAGCACTCCCCCGGGGGAACATCCATCCAAAAAAGAAATTTAAATAATTATAAGGATATAGGCTAAATTTAATATCAACATTGCGCAATATTGGTTTTAAAATAGATAAAAACCAATGGGGAACCAATGGGGACCCCCTTCTTAGGGACGTTCTTTAAAGATGCTCTTTTACTTTCATAACGAAATAAATAACTCGTAGTCTGTGCGTTTATGATTTCATGTTAAAAGTGTAGGGGGTCTTGACTTAGAAAAATTTGGAAAATATTTATGAGTCATTTTAATAATAATATTTTTGTTTTGAAAAAAATAATAATATTAAATTGTGAGAAAAGTAATGATAATTTATCATTTTTGAATTTTTAAAATTTTCTGAAAGTTCCTATTATATGTCCCTTGCACACATGCACGCACACAGTCTAGGTCATAAAAAAGTTTTCCTTGTTTTTTAAAATTACGAGTCATTAAAAAAAGTGTAGGGAGTCAATAAAGTTATACCAAAATCTATGTATTTCTTAAAAAATTTTAAAGTATCTATTTAATGTCCCTTACACACATTCACAAACATACACACATTGGGTTGAAAATTTTCTGACTTAGAAAAATTTCGGGAAAAAACGATGAGTCATCGTGGGCTCACTTCTATCTACCTTTCGTACACACAAGATACAAAGATTTAACATGGTGATTATAAAGATGATACTACTGTACCCAATGAATTTCAGTATGAATTTGAATTGAAGCCATCTTGGAAAGATTATTTTTGGACGAAATTTCTTGACTCCGATACAGTGGTAGCTGACATTCAGAGAAATCTTACCGTAAGCAGAAACCTTACGGTCTCGTACGTATAGGACCGAAATTAGAACAATATCTGACACCATAAGCTTTTTAATTCATTCATAGTAGATTTATGAAAGAAATTGACTAACAGAAAAATTGGTGTGGTAACTAAACCGAAATATAGCGAAAACTGGTATATTTGAAATATTAATCCCGCTAATTATGAGGACAAAACAATCGTTATTATTGAAGTTACTGGTGTTGGAAAGACTAACTATGCTCTCAGTCAATTTAAAAATCCGTGCCACATAACTATTAGACAGGACTTCGATAAATTGTGTTCAGAAAAACGATAATATGATGGTATTGTTATCAATGACTTACACCTGTCTAAATAGAAGTCTGAGGAACTCATTAACCTATGCGATACAAAATACCATACCAGTATCAATGTTAAATATGGCAAATATTATTCAAAATATTATTCAATTTGGCATTGAAAGGAGGACTTTGTCCTGTTTTTTCCTATAAGTCAGGGGTTCCCAACCTTTTTGTACTCTAGAGCACATTCTAAAATATCGGTAGTGTGGCGAGCACCATTCATTTTTAATCGACAAACTCCTTCCATAATTTCTCATTTTCCCATAATTTTATAAAATTATTATTCGAATTACATATACACAGAGAAATGGATTTACAAAACGTAAACAAAAAAACACAAATACAAAGAAAACATTTTATAAAAAATATAATATCAATATGTCAATGTGATCTTTGGCGTAGCATATCATTGACCAGTGCCTTATAATTAGGAGAGTATGACGATAATCCTGTTAGCAAACAATCATAAAGATGCTCATCGGTGAGTCGAGATCTATATCTTGATTTTATTAAGTTCATATTTGAAAACAATGATTTGCATAAATGAATCAAACTGAAAAATCATTCAATTTTATATGGCGCTTTTTTCAAAAAGGGGAACTTTTCTCTGTTCATGTATTCCAAAAGTCCTCTGATATTAAGGATTTTAGCAAAATATCATCATTCTGTTGGGCTATAAGCCATAATTTAAACAAAAATGAGAAAATTGTGTAAATTAAAACAAAATAATTAATGAGGTTTGGAAATTATCAATATGGTTGCTGTAACATAAGCACGCGCCGCAAGCAGAAATCAAAAATAAAATAAAACATTAAATAAAACAAAATAAAAACATAACAAAATTAAATAAAACAAATATTAATTAAAATCATTGAAAACCCTACAGATGCAGAAAGAAACACAAAACTAAAATATAAAACCGCCAAAACCTTGCAAAAGAAGGTTTAGAAAATACATAGGCGGAAGTGGCGACCAAAAATTTAAATATCAAAGGGTAAAAAGAGAAACAATCAAAGAGAATGGTTAAATAATAAAAAATAAAGATTTACCAAAAATTTAGAAAATAAAAGCAATGAAACCCCGCAAAAAATAGCCGAAAAAGGCTCAAAATACTTTGATTGGTCGCACCCAGGCATGAAAACACTATATATACAGCAGTCATTTTCATAGTTTTTAGACATTTGTAGACACAAAATTTTTAGACAGTTGTTGAGACAATTTGTTTTAGACAATTGTTTAATCAATGTTTATGCCGACGTATGACAATTTTTCAAATTTGGATGCTTGATTGACAAACTTGTCGATTGTAAGTATTTTTTTTGTAGAAATATATTTTTCTAAGTTAATGTTTTGTTTAATTTAACTCCTGCCGATTATTATATTGTCAAGGGTACGACTAGTGATAGAAATTTAGGTCAACAAAAGTATAAAGTAGGGTTAAATCACGTACATTGTTTGATAATCATCGCGGTGGAAAATTAAAATAAAATGATACATTTTGGCATAGATCTGTGAGATGATAATATAGATATTTACGAATGGTGGTAACTGTGGCGACCATAGGAAAGCAAATATGAGTTGTTGGACTAAAATAATGATATTATAATAATGCATTCATTTCAATTTACCATAGGCTAACGTTTGTATGAAACAAAGAATTTTCCATAATATAATGGCGGAACGCTGCCCAAATTTTTGAAAAATATTTTAATAAATAAAAAGTAATGATGACAAATTGATATAGGAATTGTAGAAATAGATGAGTATGGACAAGCGTATAGATAGAAAAAGACGTAAGACCTTCCATCGGCAGTCAGGAACCCGAAAGTGAAAATATCATGAGGAGTAGTTCTAGAAATGGAGCTCACCTGCTCATGAATTTTCAGCTCCTATATACAGTACAAACATGAGCTTGCTCATGATTATATAGTGGTAGGATTAAAATTGTGGGGCGTCTGGGTGAGACAGCATTGACCCTAGGAAAAGAAGGTATTTTGATCGAGGATGATAAGTTTGAATACGCTTTGTACAGACTTAAACAAATTAATTACATCCAGTACACCAGCAATTCTTAATATTCAAAATTTCTAACTATAGTTCTTCTGTCTTACCTTGAACAAAATCTGCAATACATGCGACCATTTCCATTTTATTTATATGGCAAGTAAAAATATTGATATAAAGGAAACAATTGGCTCGATATGTGTAAACTGCAAAAATCTCTCTTCAAGCTAGTTTTTAAACACTTTAAAATGCTTAATAAATAATGACCCGTTTAATTCATTGTTACCTTGCATTTTCTTCATATGTGGGAAATATCTGCAGATGTGATATCAACAAATCAAATTTAGCTCTAGATGACTTTACATAGCTCATCATATCAGTTATTTTTTTTGTCTTTCCCCTGCAGCTCCAAATTTAAAGAATTCAACTTTTCCATGATGTCTGTGAGAAATCCCAAATCAATCAGCCAGCGAGAGTCATTATAATTTTCATTTTTATCGTTTATAAATGTTTTTATTTCTTCAATTAAACTCACAAATCTTGTAAGAACCTTTCCTTTACTGAGCCAGCGTACTTCAGTATGCAGAATAAGATCATGTTCTTTATCTTCAGTATCTTCTGACAGGGCCTTGAAAAGTCGGTATTGCAAAGGAGCTTTTCGAATAGAATTGAGTATTTTTGTAACTATTTTTATAACGTGTTCAAATGACAATATTTTACAACACAGAGCTTCTTGGTGGATAATACAGTGGTGGGACATAAAGTTTAAAAATGATTCATCCTTCTTGCAGATAACAATAAATCCTTTGTTTTTTCATACCATTGCTGGTGTCCTACCGGTGGTTATCGCAGACAGCTTGTGCAAAAGCATATTTGTTGACTTGGCGTATGCTCTGAATGTATTATAAATATCATCACCCTTGTTTGTCCTTCCATAGGTAATATTTGCAACATATCCTCTTTCACTGTGAAGTTACTAAATACCATTCTCACCATAACTGCTAACTGTGCAGTGTCTGATATATCTGTTGATTCGTCAAATTGTAGCGAGATCCAGTCACATATTTCCAAGTCAGTCTTTAACTGAGTTTGTATATCTATTGAAATTGCATGTACTCTTCTTGTGACGGTGTTATTTGACAACTGTGTGTTTTGTATTGCCGAAACAATCTCACGTTTGTTAGAAAATCCATCAAACAAACAATCAGCATCAGTCAAAAATAGTTCTTTAAACAACTCACAATCAATGAAAAGTTTCTTTTTTTTTGCGAGCATTGAAATTTTGAAAGAACTAATGGTGGCCTTTTTAGAATCTTCCACATGTCTAGTGAAAACAGTATGTTGTGTAGTTAGATTTGATTTTAGTTGACATATTTTTTTCTTTCTTACTTCAGATTTAAGTGGATAATTCACATCAAAAGTGGCATGAATTGTCTGAAAGTGACGTTCAATATTATGTTTTTTTGGCACTGCAATACTAATACCACATAACAAACAAACGCATTTATTTTTCAAATTAACGAAACAATATGATTCCTCCCAGTCAGCTAATGATGCTGACGCTCCTGGGCCAATAATAAAATTCTCCATACGTTACAAAAAAATTGTTTTAATCATTCTTCTACAATTTTGTAATATTTAGGTTTAAATAAATAGTTTTGTTTAATGGATTTTTTACATTATATTGGCTTTGTCTTAGCCAAAACTATTTACTGCAATGTTAATGTTACATTACTTGCATTAATATCAATGTTAAAATTGCATATCTACTTGATGCTTATAGTGTTACATTGAAACTACATTATAATTTATTATTATAATCAAAAAAGGAATGCTGATATCAAAAAATCTATTTACTTCGAAAGACAAGATTACCATTCTAGTGAATGTAGATAATGCTAAGAAGAGAAAAGTTGACATAACTTCGGAATATAGAATACCAGTAAATAGTCTGTTGGCGATTATATCACAATAAGAAAAGTTACAGGTGCAGTAGTGACATGCAGATTTTGTTTTTTATCTCGATACAGTTTATGATTCACTTGAAAATCCAGAAATTAGTGGTAGTGACGAGGCGGCAACCTGTTTGATTACTTCGACGTGAATTTTCATCAGTCATTAACTCCGCTTCTAGCGAAGACTACATACACGTGGATGAAATGGCTGACATGGGGGAAATAGTTACTGTTGAAGACATTTTTGAATAATTATGTGTAATATTCCCTAGCAAACACGCATATTTTTACAACTGTATCAAGTACGCCCAATAAACGGAAATTGTTAAAAAGTCGGACGACAAATGCGTAGATATGAACGTTGAAATTCCCATATTACTCTGTCTGCTGGAATTGACTATATTTTTATTCTACGTTATTCGATAATGATCGCAATTGTTAGTTGTAAATTTTATAATGCCATAGTCACACAAAAAAATGTTGCTGGTGGATCTCGGTATTATCAGAAACCTGTCTTTAACCTTAATGGTCTAAATTATAGTGAGAAATGGACCAGATTAGAAGAAATTAGAAGTATAAAATTATCGTTGCCATCATTGTTTATAACTTTCTTAAATCTATGTTTAAATAAACCATAAAAATACAAACAAAACTTTATTAAATATTCTTAATTATTTAGTAACTACAAAGAAACCGACTATGAGAAGTTCAAGTGAGATGTGGCGAATTATTACGCCAATTTCATGAAACAGGGTCAGGGAGCCAAGTCGTTGATCAGGGAATGCCACCGGATGGAAGAGACGTGAACGCAGTCGGAACCGACTAAGAAATGGACTCAATAGAATAAACTATTAGATGAACAATATGAAGATGCGATATCTGGAGATAGAAAATATCTAGCCTAAGTTACGAGATGATATGTGGGCTAGAATAACGTAACTCACTAGTATCCAAGAAGCAATGATTAAACAAACTGAACTTTCAAAAGTCAACAGTGTCTTAAGGACGATCTTCCAAGACCCAACGGCTTTCGCAATGCAACAAAACTCGTCCAAAAAAAGCCAAGTGGACAAGGAAAGGAAATTTAAAGTCGACCAGATTATTAAACCAGGTTTGAAAAATGTCATCAACCCTTCGAAAAATTAGTTTGTAATATACATGTATATGGTTTTGTATGAGTTAATATTTTTTCAAGAATTATTTGTAATTTGTTTTTTACTGTTGATTTAAATGATATTTAATAAAGGGACTCTATTATGGTATTAGCAGTTATTGCAATATGGCTCATCTTTTACTGGTAACCGTATATTAGAATACATTTCCAACGTTGTTTATGTCGGGTATCTAATGGTAATATTTTCTTAAGTGTGCAGACGATTGGAATTCCTTTTTTAGAATGGTCGCAATTTTTATTCCTTAACAAGAAATGTACCAACCAATTAAAATAGTATGTAGCATTCAAAATAAACGAAAAAAATATTATGCATAAGTTACATTTAATGTCTTTCAAAAAATTTCTCATAGAGTAACAAATAATAATAATAGAATAAATAAAAGAATAAATTAATAATTAATTACTGATTTTTGTTCGTTCGACATTTATATCGCGGTTTTCCATTGTATTTTTTTTGATTTCTTTAAAAAAAAATGCTGACAAGGTTTCTTGAATTTATCTATTTTGTTGTTTTTTTTCGTTATTTTATCTTTTTATTAATACAATTTATTTGAATTAATGTTTTATTATTTTATTTTACTGTTAATTTTTCACAAATTTCATAAAATTTAGAAACTTTTTGATGCTATTTGTTTTTTAATTAATTTTTATAGTTTTAATGCTATTTTCTACTTAGTTTTTGCTTATTTTTGTTTTCCATTAATTTATTATCGTGAACGTTTATTTATGATGAGTCACCTTTTGTGTTTCATTTGTTTTTGCTGCTATATATATAAGTTATCGTATCGAATAAATAATTTTAAATTTTATTTTTTGTAAATTATAAACATAAAAAAAAATTTTATAAGTATTTGATAGACAAGATATAACTAAAAGTACAAACAAAATATATTTGTATGTGAATTGAATATAACTTATATAAAAGATAAATAACAAAATAATATAATGCGTCCATAGTACTTGTTTAGTTTTTGGGAGTAATCGAATATTTGGTCCCAGCTTTGTAACTCGAAGCTTGGGTTGATCTTTCAAATGAGCATCAGTTTTCTGTGACCTTAAATGATTTTTTTTAATTTGTGTCATAAAAGTGTTGATTTGCACAGCTAAGCAGGCAATCAAATGGCATGTATTTTGAAGAAAACGTGGGTATACAACAGGATTTTCATATCAAAAAGTTATTTCTTAAAATTATTTAAGCAAGTGTTATGAACACTAATGACCGTTGAAAATAATTATTGTAAATCAATTATCAGATATTTTGAGAAGGCAAATTAGCATGATAGCAAGTTCATCTAATAACAAGTTTTTCCTTACGTTTTCAGATTTGATAATATGCAAATTCTGCTGTACTATAAAATAACAAATTTCAAGTTTCAATTAAATAAATTCTTCAATTTATTTATAACTTTGTTTGTTTAGGGTAGTAAAGATAATATTTCAGCAATAATTGTTGCATTTGTCAATGCTCCAAAAGTGGAAAGTGAATGTCAAAGACTAGATAGACTTCTAGATGAAAATATAATAAATAAAACAATGGGTTTGTTATAATTTTTAATATTAAGTAAATTTTGCCTTAGAATATTTATATTCTGAAAGCTCTGATTCTTCTCTGGTAGATTTAATTGAATATATGAAAAATATTGCTCTAGAAAATCTGCCACCAGGTGGTATTGTCTCAAAGTTAGAATTAAGCATTTGTTATTTTTGCATATTTATATTTTGATGGATAGTAGGCTTTCCCTTTAGGAACTCCATTAATAAAATATTAATTCCTTGAATTGAATGAACAATCGATGCTAATAATAGCATTTTCTACTAAAAGCAAACTATTGTTTTAACCTTATGTTATTTGGAAAAAAAGCGAATCCAGCAACTTCAAAGCTGTTGACTATTGTATTAGACGAAATTAACTGGAAATTAGTGATTGTATATTCAGTTTAAATTCAAACATATTCAAAGGAATTAAGTGAACACTTACAATATTGAATTTGTTTAGAAAAAATTAAAAAAATTCGGATTAAGGACAAGTCCGTCGAAATGCCAATTTTTAAAAGACGAAGTGAAGTTTTTGGAGCATGTAATATAAATAAAAAACTGATGAAAATAAAATTCTCGAGGTTAAAGACTTTAAAAGATTCATGTTTGTGAGATGTTGTGAAAACATCTTCATTTAATTCGAAACTTGTATTCATTCAAAGTTCAAAATTTATGATAGCTATGTTTTTTAAAATTCTCTACAAATCAGAAAATTAAACAATCGATTTTATTCAATTCTACTTTTACAGTATTATATGAATTTAATTGTAAAAATAAGAAACTTTCGTGAACGGGAATATGATAATAATGACGATAAGTTTTGTGATATTATACATAATATACTTTAAAGGTACTTTAAGTTATGGATTAAATGGTACGCATTAATTGACAACGTTGAGACTTGCTAATGTCTACATTTGAGTGACGAGGTTGTTATCAATGTTTAAAAAAAATGCGAATAATTCATAAAATTATTAGCAGAAATGAGTAGGTGGATGTGTGCCACCTGGCCCACTTTTTGGAACCACCGCACCAATAATTATTTTACATAAACAAATATTATAAAAAAAATAATGAATACGAACAAGAACATATATAGGTATACATTTATTAATTCAATGAACAGTTAGATGAGCTGTTGGATGATCTGTTTGATAGGCTGTTGGATGAGTTGTTGGATGTTATGTTGGATGATTTGTTTGATATGCTTTTGGATGTGCGGTTGGATAATCACGTGGGAAATTATTATCTTTATTCATTACTAGTCTCTATAATATAATGACTAGTATATATAAAGATTTAAATTCTTTTCAACCCAAACCCTTTTATCATCTTTGTTAGTGCATCCTTTGAAGTTTTAAAACTATAGTTGGTGATTGTTTGTCCCTATTCTAAATTGAGGTACAGAAAAGATGGAGTTTTTCTCATAACACTCTTTATAAGATTTATGGGTTATCTCAGTATCCTTTAATGACACTCCCTTAGCTTTTAGACATTTCGATTTACCTAACAAACTGTAACATTTAGGTCTAAGGAATACCCACTCATCATAACCTCCTCCCTTACTTTCGTCCTTAAATTTGCCAATGACCGAATCAATTATTTTAGAATAAAGTTGATGAGTAGATGGATAATTAGATGAATCCAAAAGATTGTCAATCACCATTTCAGACAAAAGAATATCCAGTTTACAATTTTTAATTTCCAAGAAGAAAGAGTCCGCCTCTCCAGCAACTATATTAATCTCACAATTAAATTGTCGTCGATATTTTTCGAAGTCCTCATACTGAAGCTCGTACATTCAAAGTTTCGACAAGTCAAGCACCGACTGTCCTATATAACTCGGTCGACCTAAGCATACCGAATCAGGATTTAACAAAGCAACAATTAAATCATCAGCAATTTTGATACTTCTTTGAAAAGTTGGTTTGGAAGCGTATGTAATCATCTTCTTTTCTGTATTACATAATCTTAAATTCATTCTTTTTTTCAGGTTTTCGACGGTTTTACCATACTAGCTATTATTTAAGAGTTTATAATAATTTTTATCTAGCGTGTTTATACTTTTTGCTCTTAACTCTGTATTGGTATCAATGTAGTTTTTAAAAATAGAAGACTGTTTGAATCTTACAGCTCTATTTACATGTGTGACCTTAACACTAAGAGACAAGTATAATTTTAGCAAACGCCAATGAATCACAATTCTTTTTTGGGTAATGAGTCAACAACAGCTTTTCCACCTTAGACCCCGCAGGTTTTATTTTCTCAGCAGCAATAGGAAAGTTGTCTAACTTATCGTGAAGTTTAGAAGGAATTTCAAGATCTACTTCAAGAGTATACCAATACGACAAAGATTCAAGATTTAAAGACAAACAATCAGACAATATTGAATCAAAACCTTCTAATACCCAATTAAGTTCACCACAAGGTAAAGGTTGACTTAAAGCCCAACCGTATAAATTATTAATATCAATATAAAGCAACTCTGTGTTTTCGTCAGTTTTAACATAGTGTTTATTAACAAAAGTAAGACCTCTTCTAATACCACCTTCATAGAAATTATAAATTTCCATGTCTTGCAATAGTTCAATGGGTTTATCTAAAGTTATTAACGCAGAACTCCAAGACATTCCGGGAATACCAAAATAATTCAAAAGCCCTAACCTATTATGAGCTATAGATTTCGCCCGAAATTGTTGGAAAAAGTCAGCCAAAAGAAAGCAATTGAGTTTCAAATACACCATCATATATCAAGCAAATTCACACATTTAGTTTCAGTCCAAATTAATTAAGCTTTCTATTATTCAATCTCACTGACTCCTTCCCAGTTTGGAGGCAATTCATAAATATTTTCAAGGACCTCTAAACTAGTGGCAAAGTTATAAGGAAAAATACCTTTTTCATTAACAATGGTAACATTAAACACAAATCTAGTTAAAGGTAAAGTGGTCAAAGTTTTTACAGCCTTAGCTAATGAATAATTAACAAATTGGTAAGAGTCTAAAAAATGTATTCTAAGCTTACCAACATATACTGATTACTTAAGTCGTAAATTATTATTATTATTTATTGAAGCCATTAAGTGAACAAATACATGAATTATAGGGAAAAATTAAGAAATTTGATTGACATCGTGAATGAATGTATCAGATTAAAATTAAACAGACATTTTCATGTAAACATAATTCTACACAATGAACCAGTGTTTAACTTAAATAATTTTGTTAATATTCTTAATAAAATTTCCTAAAATTTACAATTAAAATAAATATTGTATATGATTGAAAATTAGAATTCTCGTAGTTGTACATAAGTGATTTATTTATTTCAATCAGTTGAATTCATCTTATTTTATTGTCAATGAAGAACTTTCACAAATTAAAAAATTTTTATAAGCAATTACGTAAGTAATATATTTACATTAGTACTTGTAATTTCGAATTTTATTCTGTGGATAATAAGATTATTTTGACATAAGGTAATTATTCAAAATTATTTTCATTATAAATTGAAATATCAAATATAGTTATTTGACAGGATTAAATTATTAATTCTTTTTATAATAATATAGTAATGAAACTTCAAAATGATAATTGTTTATTCTACTTTTAACTTCTTTGTAACACAATATTTAATTATTATTATTTTCAAAGAAAATTTCCATTTATTTTATCAATTAATTTTTAGTGGCGACACAAATCATTAATATATTACTTAGTTAAATATAAATTATAAATTCTTTACACAAAATCAATAGATAATAATTATATTTTTCATTTTGTAATTTACTCAGAGTAATTTATTTATAAAAAAATAATAACTTTTCTGATGTGACTATCACATTTTATTGATTTAACTTGATATGAATCTTTTCCACGTAACTATAGCAACCTATGTTATTAAATTTGATTTTAAAAATTTAGTTTTCAAATATCTTAGTTATATGTTATTCAATTTATTTCTTTGTAGGGAATCAACAAATAACTTATTGCATAAGTATGTATTTTTGAAAAATTAATCGATGAGAAATAAATCAATAAGTATTTTCATTTTGCACTTTACTCAAAATAATTTATTAAAAAGTTAATTTTCCAATGTCACCACCATATATCATTGATTTATCTTGATATTAATCTTTTCCATGTAAGTATTGCAACCTGTGTTATAAAATTTGATTTTAAAAATTTGGTTTTCAAACATATTAGTTATATTTTATTTTATTTATTTCTGTTGGGAATCATCTAATAATTTATTACATAAACATAATTTTTTTTTGTTTTGAAAAATTAGTCGATGTGATATAAATCACTAAGTATTTTTGATTTTGTACTTTACTCAATCTTGATATTAATGATTTTCATGAAACTATAGCAACCTATGTTATTAAATTTGATTTTCAAACATCATATTTATAATTTATTCAATTGTAATTGATTAAAAATTTCAATTTGGATGTAATTTTTAGTATAAACAATCGATTTTAATTAAATTATTACTAAAATATCATAAGTAAGTTTACTTTTTATGTATATTTAATTTACTATTTGTTTTTAGTGAATTATTGCAATACATATAAATTTTGCGTAGCTATCAGTCACGAAGGTGTTCACTACTGTGAGCTTGTTACATCATCATATTTCAAGATAAATGATGTTGGTTTCCCTGGTTATGTGTGTCCAGAATGTCTTACCATAACATCTGGTAGATGGTCAATGTTTTTACAACAACATGGGCATCGCTTCAGGCAATTCGGAGAATGAAAAGTAGTATAGTTGCCAAAAGTAAGTGTATGTATAAAATAACTAACTATTAACATTTTTTAGTATTGTCGAAGAGGACATTTTGACAAGACATTTTGCATATTGATAAATATGATGAAAACATGGATGATAGAATATTTTATGAAACAAATTATGACGAACTTGAAAAAATCTGTACTGTGAATGTTAAATGTAAGTTTTTAGTTATTACAATCAGAATTACTTAACTTTTTCATGTTTCAGGTAATCTTTATCCGAAGTTTGTCAATCTACAAGCCATGATGACAACTGCCACAATACAATGAATCGATATTATCAAGTGAATAATTATTATATATGTCCTGTATGCCAGACCCAAACCTCTGACCCGTACCTTAAATTTTATATTGACGATAAAAATCACTTGACTCAATTTTATACGGATAAAAAATCATTGTTTAACCGCAGTTTGAAACGAAAAAGTACCATAAAATCTGAAATACTTGAAAAAATATTTATTAAAGATGATTTACAAATTGGACTAAGGTTAAGTGACATTATTGTTGAACCAGAAATTGAATATGATTTACTACGCTCACATCGAATTATAAAAGTGAACATCGGAAGATATAATGTTAAAGAAATAGTTCTTCCATCTTTCCTTTTGGAAAAATTAAAAAATTATATTAAATGAAATGAAACATTCAAAAGTTCAATTTGGAGTCCAAGTAGAATTTGAAAAAGATGGGGAACTCAAAGTAGTTAGTATATCAAATCGCGCTGCTTCAGTGACTACGACTTTTCTTGATGAGGATATAAAGAAAATAAATGAAAAGATTGTTGAACGAACAGAATTAGGAAGTAGTTGGAAAATAAACCGAATAACAGAAGTAAATTTCAACGTAACCAAAGTTTCGAATATATCTAGGTTATCTGGACAAAGTTATATTCACACACCTATAGCTCTAACAGTTAAAAAGGCAATAGTTGACGCACAAAATACCGATAATTTATGTTTTATATATAGTGTTTTGGCTGTATTGAAATCTAATAAAATCAAGTAACATAGAGATAGACCAACAAAGTATTTACCGTATTTGAATGACTTGGTATACGACCCTAATGATATGCCAATGAAACTGTGTGATATTCCAACTTTTGAGAAGAAAAATCATAGTTTAGCAATTAATATAATGATTTATAATAATGACAATCTTGAGGATAAAGAAGAACTTTTAATGAAGCATCTATATTTAAATATAATTCACCGAACAAATGTAACTGGAGTAGATCCCATTTATTTATTATTGATAAAAGAAAATGAAAGATATTATTACACAGAAGTAACAAATCTACATTCCTTGATGAATTGTCATAAAAACAATGATTGTAATGTTCGAATTTGTTGCAAATGGTGCGAAAATAGTTTAAACGGATTTCGAAAGCCAAAAGCCTTTGAAAATAACAAGAATTATGTAAGAAAAATCAGTTGGGTACTACACTATATACATTACCAAAAGATAATAATTTGGAGTTCAGAAACTGGTCGAAAACTGTAACAACCCCGTTTGTTATCTATGCAGATTTTGAATCTATTTTACCAAAAGATTCAGTTTACCACCAAATACATTTACCCATATTTATGAATTGCCTCCAAACTGGGAAGGAGTCAGTGAGATTGAATAATAGAAAGCTTAATTAATTTGGACTGAAACTAAATGTGTGAATTTGCTTGATATATGATGGTGTATTTGAAACTCAATTGCTTTCTTTTGGCTGACTTTTTCCAACAATTTCGGGCGAAATCTATAGCTCATAATAGGTTAGGGCTTTTGAATTATTTTGGTATTCCCGGAATGTCTTGGAGTTCTGCGTTAATAACTTTAGATAAACCCATTGAACTATTGCAAGACATGGAAATTTATAATTTCTATGAAGGTGGTATTAGAAGAGGTCTTACTTTTGTTAATAAACACTATGTTAAAACTGACGAAAACACAGAGTTGCTTTATATTGATATTAATAATTTATACGGTTGGGCTTTAAGTCAACCTTTACCTTGTGGTGAACTTAATTGGGTATTAGAAGGTTTTGATTCAATATTGTCTGATTGTTTGTCTTTAAATCTTGAATCTTTGTCGTATTGGTATACTCTTGAAGTAGATCTTGAAATTCCTTCTAAACTTCACGATAAGTTAGACAACTTTCCTATTGCTGCTGAGAAAATAAAACCTGCGGGGTCTAAGGTGGAAAAGCTGTTGTTGACTCATTACCCAAAAAAGAATTGTGATTCATTGGCGTTTGCTAAAATTATACTTGTCTCTTAGTGTTAAGGTCACACATGTAAATAGAGCTGTAAGATTCAAACAGTCTTCTATTTTTAAAAACTACATTGATACCAATACAGAGTTAAGAGCAAAAAGTATAAACACGCTAGATAAAAATTATTATAAACTCTTAAATAATAGCTAGTATGGTAAAACCGTCGAAAACCTGAAAAAAAGAATGAATTTAAGATTATGTAATACAGAAAAGAAGATGATTACATACGCTTCCAAACCAACTTTTCAAAGAAGTATCAAAATTGCTGATGATTTAATTGTTGCTTTGTTAAATCCTGATTCGGTATGCTTAGGTCGACCGAGTTATATAGGACAGTCGGTGCTTGACTTGTCGAAACTTTGAATGTACGAGCTTCAGTATGAGGACTTCGAAAAATATCGACGACAATTTAATTGTGAGATTAATATAGTTGCTGGAGAGGCGGACTCTTTCTTCTTGGAAATTAAAAATTGTAAACTGGATATTCTTTTGTCTGAAATGGTGATTGACAATCTTTTGGATTCATCTAATTATCCATCTACTCATCAACTTTATTCTAAAATAATTGATTCGGTCATTGGCAAATTTAAGGACGAAAGTAAGGGAGGAGGTTATGATGAGTGGGTATTCCTTAGACCTAAATGTTACAGTTTGTTAGGTAAATCGAAATGTCTAAAAGCTAAGGAGTGTCATTAAAGGATACTGAGATAACCCATAAATCTTATAAAGAGTGTTATGAGAAAAACTCCATCTTTTCTGTACCTCAATTTAGAATAGGGACAAACAATCACCAATTATAGTTTTAAAACTTCAAAGGATGCACTAACAAAGATGATAAAAGGGTTTGGGTTGAAAAGAATTTAAATCTTTATATATACTAGTCATTATATTATAGAGACTAGTAATGAATAAAGATAATAATTTCCCACGTGATTATCCAACCGCACATCCAAAAGCATATCAAACAAATCATCCAACATAACATCCAACAACTCATCCAACAGCCTATCAAACAGATCATCCAACAGCTCATCTAACTGTTCATTGAATTAATAAATGTATACCTATATATGTTCTTGTTCGTATTCATTATTTTTTTTATAATATTTGTTTATGTAAAATAATTATTGGTGCGGTGGTACCAAAAAGTGGGTCAGGCGGCACACATCTACCTACTGAAATGATAAATAACATGATAATAATAATATTAATTTTGTAATAATCATTATGAGGGAAATAAATAATATGAAATAACAACCTAAATTAGGAAATGTAGAAATGATTTTATAATAATTTTAATGATAAATGTGATTATATTACAGTAACAATGCAACATAATAAATAATAATTATATTCACCATGAAGGTAAATGCAGACTATAGTTTGTAACATTTATGATATTTTTGTTGAGTCATCTGGGTAACATTTATTAAGTTGTGAGTTATGGGAATTTCAATCTTGACATTCACATAAATATGGATATGTCCACTGGAATAGCCATTGCTGTTGGGGCTCTTATGAGCCTTAGAATCGGGTCATCTCATTCAAACGCAACTTTACGACACTGACTATGAAAAGTTTGCCACTCTCGATGTTCCGGGTAACCTTCCTTAACATTCGAGTCGCTTCCTGTAAAGCTTGGTTGGTTTTTGATAGGCCGTTTCTACCTTATGTATGGCAAATTCAGCTCTCTGTCTTGCCCCACGAAACGGGTTGAATTTGGACACCTTTCGATTTTCAATGAAGGACAGCTCTACGTGTCTTTTTCCATGCCGCTCGAATGGGCTACTCCGCATCTTCGGCCGAGACCACCCGATATTGGTCATTTATGTTTTAGCTCAACAGTAGTTTTAATTTCGACACACAAAAATAATATTAGTATTTATAAGGATTTTTCACATATTTCCTTAATCACTTCATGCATCATTTCCAGAGAATTTCGAATGATTTATGAGCTTTCTTGAATAATTATTCATTACATTGTGCTTACAGTCTTAATCATACCATAGAAACATCCAGTAATTTTAAAATTCGATTACTTGTCATTTTTTTATTCGCACTTTCCCCAGAAAAATATTTTAATTTTACATTGTGCATATTTAATTGGTTTTTAACAATTTCAATTTTACTTATACATACAACTGCTATATTCCGATTCAATGTTATGTATAAACTGACTGATTCTTGTCCATTAGGTTGTACAAACAATGATACAGTCTTTCTATTAACACATCGAAAGGCATTAGGAATAAGTGAAGTTCGAAAATTAACACTGTTCTTGTAATTTGGAAATACTGAAGCTGTAAGTCGTGTAACATTTGGGAAACGAAATTCAACCTAAAAATTTGTTTTTAAAACATGACACTAGGATACTACTTGTACGCCGGTAAATGCACATGTGCCGCTATAGTTGTAGTATCTGAAACGACCATTTCGTTTTGGATGGCTATTACAGCTATGCCAAGTTGTGAACTTCGCTTAGACGGCTATAAACGCAAGTGTCCGTCAACGTGTTGATAAATTTTATTAGCACTTTCTATTTCACTTAAATTTTAACAATATTGATAACTTAGAGTTAAATACATTTCCTTTATGTAGTAATTTGTATAAATTTAAACATTAAGCCAATGAAAATTGAATAACAAAATGATTAGTTAAAATATTTAGACAATCAATAATTGTCAATTTATTCGAAAAATACGTGTCTGTTAAATCACACTGCTCAGATGAATTTAACATTGCAACAGTAATCTATTGTTAATAATTTAAATACAATATTTTTAATAACTATTTTCAGAAAAAACTACTCAATTCTAAAGAAATGTAAAATTTACATGGCATTATTTTTGTTTAAATATAAATACAATCGAGTTATTTTCTAAAATAAATATTATATTTAAAAACATTTATATTAAATTTGCATGCTCAAGAGTTTTTAGAGCCATTTGTAAGGCACCTTCATAGGTTTTGTTTCCGCCGATAAATCCAGTAGAATGCACAAATACAGTATCAGGAATACCCGATATTTTTGATAGCTCATCATCTCTTAATCCTCTCCATTCCTCAAGTAATCCTAGCCTGGAGATTGGAGTGAAATGTGTTTTGTTGATAAGAAATAACCTGTTTACAAATCCTTGTTTTTCACTAAGTGGAATACATTGTATTCGCCAAGTTTTCCCATCGGAATATATTGCGTATCTAATTTGATATGGGGTTAAATTGGTGTCTCCATTTGGGTGTTTATTATCATCGACTGGTGCTTTCAAGTTCTTTTCTAGGTCAAAGAAATGACTTTTCCAAGGACAGCCTCCTTGTTCAAATTTTAAAATTATGCCGGATTTATGGACTTTATAACGATCATCAATTGCTTTCTGTACCATTTCTCTGGCAGGCCACCAACAATTAACATAAAACTTTACTTTGTCCATAAATTCAGTACCAACTAGTTCCATAGCTTTTTCAAAACAAACCTATCAAAAATAAATTATCAAATATCAAATGAAATTACATGTTCATCGGCTTTTTGATTCCACCATGGATTCATATGTCCAACTCGAGCACTCAAATTGGATGAGATTAAATAACTGTAATAATTAGATTGATAATAACAATTTATTTTTAAATTACCGTGGTTCGCCATCACATACACTAACACCATTATCGATAGCATCAATTTCTAATACAAAATGTTCATACATCTTAAAAATAAATTAACGTGTCGAATAGTATAATAAAAATACTTTATCGTATAAAATATTAATATCTATATTTGAATTATATTTTGCACATAACTCAGTTAAGATTTCTTTACCAAAATAAACATATATTAAACCGGCACTACTTAATTTTATGGTCCACGGTTTTTCAGGGTTTAAACTTTTAAAAGTTTCATTGAAATCTCTATTAAATTAATAAAAATATAATCTGCACTAAAGAAATACTTTTGGTGATGATCAAATCTATGTTTTTCTGGATCAAATTTTCCTCCGACGTCAATAACGATATCACAGGTGTCTAAAGCAGACGACTCTCTAGTTCTTATTATTTGACTTTCTTTAAATTTCGGTAGTTGTTTAAGTAAAAAACATGCCAAGACTTCATCACAGTGAAAAACTCCATTATGAGTACCTATCTTCAGCATACTTGAAAATAATCTTTTCTAAATTGTTAACTAAATAATAAAAAATGAATATATTGAAAACACGGATATTAAATATAAATTTAAACAAAATAAAAATAAATACACAACTTTGAAAAAACGAAGTGAAATATAATTAATTTATCAATCTAAATATAATTATTTTAGGTAACCTTAGAACGTAGAGTGTATTGTTTTATAAGGTTTCATAACATTTATTTGTCGAATTTCATACTAAATAAATTCGAGAATTCAAAGACAGATGTGAGGATTTGATAACATTAAAATATAATATTAATATAAATATTTTTTTGTTGTAATATAGTTTTTATATTGTCAATAATTATGAAAATAAGAAATAACGACATCCTTTTTTGAAATCGAATTTCAGGTGTTATAGGTTGTGGGTTACAGTGCTTTCGACCTTGAGTAACATATACATCCAATTTATTTATACTGCCCACTATAACAAAGGGTTGTGAATCCGCCAAAAGTCAGCTTCATAACCGAAACTACTAAGGCTCGAACCCACTCTGGGTTCAACGAAATTTCGATTGAATTCTTGTGCTCATCTTGACTCCCTTTTTATGTTGTGGGGTTCATAGTCTGGATAACCTTGACCTCAAATATAATTATCCTCGCCCCAATGGTTACACGTTGTCAAGCAAAGTTGGTAATGTAACCACTGGTCATGGGATCGCCAAAGGTGTGCGCCACGAAGAACTGTTAAGGCCCGATCCCATAGCGGGTTCAACGCACTACCGATAGAAGGTATGTGTGCAATTTCTCATTCTGGTCCCTTTCACGTCAACGTTCGTCATAATGAATCAGTTATCTTTCTTTCAAACCTCTATAAAATCCTTACTGCTTCATGGATTTATCTTATATCACTGTCGATTAAACGAACAATACGAAGACACTTGAATAAATTATTTATTCATTACGACACCTAGAAATCGAGAATCCCGCATCCCGCATCCCACCTGCCTGCATCTGGCAGCGGAGTGAAATGGGAATTTTACTGTAATTCGAGATTTGTCCACCCATGAGTCTGTTGAATAGAATAGCGAATTATTATACTTATTATCATATGATGAATATGGGATTTCAATAAAATAATTTAAATAATATGCGGTCGATAATGGTCTTGGGTCGGTGTCGTCTCACGGTGTTCTAGCGACAAATCGTGGTCGGTGAAGGTTCTACGTGGTGTAGGGTTCATTACGGCTACTTCTTATGGCGACGGTTTAGTGAAATGTCGTCGAATTTTGATCGCCATCATTGTATAGGGTGTCCATGCAGATCTGAAACATAATGAGCCTACCTAATCGCATAATTCGTCACATTTGTTCTCACGGATTGCTATTATCTCGTGGCCATAGGAAGTGCCTAACACGAGTGGTGGGTTGTGACTTTGGTACGGAGTAAAATTCACTGCCGAAAGGATCGATTTACGTAATCTATTCTGCCTCGGGGCGTCGGGTTGTCCTCTCGGCTAGTTAGATGATCCGCATGCACATACTCGAACATTAAATTTGTTTTAATTTTTTTTATGCAGATGGTTTAGATCAGAAAATTTGTGACTCATTAGGGCATAATGGTAGTTCTTGACGGATGAGAGTCTCGACCGATTCATAACTCCAGACATGAATCTATATTTTACGCGTTGAGTGCTTGGTCGGGTTCATTTATTAAGTCATAAAGTTGACAAGTCATAGACGTTTATTCTTGATACAAATGGCATAAATTACAATCGAATTTTTCTTTTCTTGGATTGTGGCTACTTAATAAACAAGAAACTTTCGTCTGATTTCTAATTTTGGATACTTGGTGGCGTACACTGAATCTCTCTGGTAGAATCTGGGGCAACGAGGGCAGATCGGATGAGGATAGATTGTCATAAAATAGAGTTTATTTAAATAAGTTAAGATAATTAAATTTTATTCCTTACTATCTTGAGTGTCGATCCTCTGTTCCATTATTACTTCTTCTGGATCAGCCATGCGAGAGAAACAGCCTCTGGTCCTGAAATCTCCCTGTCGTTGGTTATTCAAGTTCATGGTAATTAACCAATATACTGATTTGTAATCGATGACATGGTTATTTATACGTTTACTTTCTTGCTCGTAACTCTTGTTAGTGTGCACGCATATTGTGTTTCCTACTCGTTGTGCCGGTTTTCTATTTGATCGTTCTATTTTCTACCCGGTAGATTTTCTATGACTGGTGTGTACGATTTGACGAAAATGTCAACGTCCAATTTTCCTTCTCGCGACGTGGCAATTTCCTGCCCCGATCGATTGCTCTTATTTAATATGACTCTCATTATAATGTTTACAATTTCATTTACTAATATCATTGATTTAAATTTCCCGATCGATTGATGTCGCGTCACCGATTTAATTTGGAACTTCTATGGTCATCTCTAGGTCGTTCGATGGCGGATTTCACTTGGATTTATGGTTTTTCGATGCCAAGATCTGGGGTTAGATGAATTTTTCTATAATTTAGGTGAATGAATTTTAATTAGAGATTCGCATTGAATTGGGAATGCATTATATTTTATTTAGGGTTCTGGTGGAATTCGGATTCCAGACACCCCATGGAATCTACAACTCAATTATCCCTATTGATCGGTTGATTCTATTGTTGATCATTGTAAAAGAGTTCTGTTATGATTGATATACTGTGCAATTTGAATATTTTATCAGACTTATTTAGTTACAATTGGGGTTCGGTTGGGGTAGGTCTTTTCTGGGTAATCGTTTAATAATTATTTGGGTCGGAATTTTGATCAAGAGTGAATGATTTAATCAAGTTTGGACACTTCTAAAAAGTTTTATGCCAACTTAACACGCGGTAGTGGAAATCCTTTGTTATTTGCTCCTTATATTTTGTTTTTAAATAATTAGGCTCATTTCGGCTGACTCTGGGGAATTTTGCAGTAAAGGTTGACTTACCATGATTTTGTTTATTTTTGATTTATATGCGGATTAAATTTGTGGGTTGAATTGTCAAATTAATCTATGCCATTTGTGGCGATAGTCATAGTATCGGACCTTCATCGTCATTTATTAAATTTCTATCTACGGTTTTTTTCTCGTACTGTAAGACGAGAGTTCGAGTTTTATATTGCAAAAACTGATTAAAATTCTGTGAAAATGAATCAGTATATATACCTATTGTACGACCCTAACCTTGCGTGTTAAATTTGATGTAGTAAAACAAAATTTGACCTTGTGATTTTCTGGTATATTCTAATATTAATTTTATTATTTTCGTGATTTAATTTGACAATTTGACAATTTTATTTTTTAACTTTTTAATTGAATTGTTTCCAATTCAAATTATTTACTTTTAGATCCATTTTCATGGACTTTTGCTTTTTTTGGTAAATTGTCAAATTTCGGTCGAATTTTCATGTTTTCGTGTTGTTTTTTGTGTTTATTTCGTGCGGATCTTGTTGCACTTTGTTATTATTTTAATCTACTTTTGTGTTTCTTGACTTTATATTTAATTGTTTCTCTCTCATATTTTAGCATGGTTAGTTGATGTTTTATGGGTCTGATTTTAAATCTGGATGTTGTATTTGCGTGCGTGTTACCGATTCGTTTAAACAAAATCCTGTCTTGGCCAACAATGTCCCTACTTCGTGTACTGTTCCCGATCAGCTTCAATGCAATTTATTCAATATCTACTCCTTCATCATTTACAGCAGGGGTGGGCAAACTGATTACTTGTAAGATCGACGTTAACTTTTCTTATTTATGCGCGATCGACTTCCAAACGTCTTTATTAATTATGTTGGACAAAAAAAATGTAATTAGATTTTGATGATTTGGCATGATAATCTATAAAAATATTACGTGAAAAATTTAAATACACAAAAATGATGAAGTATCACCTATAAGAGAACAAAAAGGATAAAAATTAATAAAAATATTAACAATTTTATAAAAAAGATTAAAAAAATAAATGGAAAAAAATAAAAAAGAACAACAAAACAACAAAAACTCGAAAGATCAACAAAGGTTACCAAATTGTCTTTAAACTTATAGAAAACGGTTCAATTTTAGAAAATAAATACAAAAATCAAACCCTAAATTTAATTAAAAGTGTATGATAATAATTGACAACAAGAATTTACTAATTTCAAAATATCTATTTTCTATAACAACTTTACATTGACAATGGGATATCATTATATTTCAACTTTACCAAAGGAAAAAATATCTCTATTCAAATATCCCGAAAAATTAAAATCCCTAAAATTTTTTTCACAATTCAAAAATATACCAAAATTTATTTTCCCCAAAATTTTTCACAACTCAAAAATTTTCCCAAATATTCAAAATTATCCATGATATTTACAAGCTTCTGTTAGTAGTATTATTACTTGACGAGTATATTTTCGGAATCTTTTATCTTCATATCCAAAAGTAAACAAATAATAGATTAAAAATGTATTAATTTATCCAACATTCTTTATCATACTTTTCTTCTGCTTTATAATTTTTCAAATAGGCTTGATTCGGTCTCTGCATACAGTATATCCTTGAATAAGCACAGTAAACATGCAATTGATTATGCCTATCCTCACGTCATCGGGCATAATATCCAAATCATATTTGACATACATATTGTATTCATCAAATTGAATATTTTTATGCATTCTGGTGAAAAATTAACCTAATATCATTTTATAATCAAACTTAATTTTCGAGAATCTAGCATTGTAAAAACATCTTTCCAAAGTTACTTGTTCCTAGCAATAAATTAAATAAATAATTAAAATAGATAAATTTAATCAAATTACCTTAAATAAATATGTTATTGGACAATACAAATAAATTAAGTTGTATTGTAAAAATTCAACAGGCGTTTTTTGTATCCACTCGAACAAATAATAAATTATCCAAAGATAAATTGCCATCTTTAAATTTCCATTTTTCATTCTTTTCTTTATCATCATCAACGTTCTTCCTTTTTAAGGTAACTAAATAAAATATTAGATATAAAATGTAACATATTAAAGGAAAACCATCTTTATTTTGATGATCCATCATAGTTGTATTTAGTATTCTTTTGAACCAACTATTTATACTATTCCATTGGTAAACAAATATCAGATAACCAGACATGACTAGTGGTGGGTTTCTGGGTGTAGATATTTTGAAACTATATGGTTGTTACCCAGACAACCCCATACAAATATCTTTCGCTTTCCACTCGGCACCTGTTGCTAAGCAACGTTGGAACTGTGTTCGAGTGGGTAGATCGTCGCAAAAAGTGAGCGTTATTACTAATGCTATAATTGACCGAACGATCCATGGGTCCAACGAGCTGCCGATAGAAGGCCTGTGCTCGATTTCGACTTTTAGGTCCCATTATTCTCCTATCTCTTTCAAATGTTAACCTATACTCTCATATCATTTATTGTCAGGTCCATTTCCATAGTCCTTCTTATCGTCGTCCGCGTTGATGATTTTTCTTTGGCCTGTACACCCTTTGTTATGTTAAATATTCACACAGTATCTCTCTTACTCTTATCCCTATTATAACCACAATGTTCCCTATCACGTATTATTGCTTGCCTTATCATTGATACTATTATATGTATTACCTTTATTAATTATTACTACTATTACCTTTATTATTATTTTTATTACTATATAATTACCATTACATTTATTATATTACTACTATTATCATTATTACTATTATTATTATCATTATTATTACTATTATTATTATCCTAATTATGATCATCATTATTATTATTATTATTATTATTATTATTATTATTATTATTATTATTATTATTATTATTATTATTATTATTATTATTATTATTATTATTATTATTATTATAATCCTTACTATTATCATCATTATTATCAAGTTTTTACTAGGGATCCTTCATTATTCCTCCGCTTTATAAAATATTTTTCTTTTATATAAAATTTAGCTGTAATCTATCTGTATTTTTCCGGTTTTCGATAAAGTATTTTTGTTAATTCGAAAAAATTTTAGCAGCGTTCCGCCCTTTTTTTACGGTTTATAAGAATATTATACTAACAATCGAACGACAATTCGCTTTTGTTTTATTATTTTCAATAAGCATTTTAATTGATTCGGAAAATTTGAGCAGCGTTCTGCCCTTATTTTACAGTCTTTATGATAAATGTTTTAACTATTTACAAAAATTTGCGCAGCGTTCTGCCAATATTTTCCGTTTCAATTTAACATAATTTATTTAATTCTTATTTAACAACATTAATTTTCATGATTTTGGTCGTTCGGATTAATCTTTTTCCGATGGCTATTCATTTTAACTGTTGCAACGATTTCGCTATTTTCCCCGCTACCCTTTCCCTCTTTTTGTCCTTGAGTTCTATGTATGTTCATATTATATTTAATGAGTGCCCACTGGACTACTCGGTGTTAGATATTTTGAGCCGATTGTTTTTAAAATTTATGTCAATTTTTTAGGAAACGGATGATGAAGGAGCAGCCAAAGGACTACTCCTTTACCCTCCAATTTCTCCAATGTACGGATAATATTGACGTTCCAGCTCCTGCGTTCTCACGCCGGAGCCTTCACGGGCACGAAATCATTGGCGATAATACACGCACTTACACGATTTACGATAATATGTTTTATTTTTCTATCTTGCGTTATGTTTGGGCTGTGGGCCACCAAAAAAAATAATAGAAAAAATAAATTACCAGATGAATTAGACAAAAGTCTCGAAGCATAAAACTGTATATTTTTCATTCATATAAACACTGTTAAATCGCTTAGCCATTTTATCAAATTGATCGATAAACACCTACAATTTTAAATCGTGCATCGATGCACAAAAACCAAAATAACATAACTGTAGATTAATGATCTGAAAATACTGCTGCAAAACATAACTGCAGACTAATGATCTGAAAATACTACTGCAAAATAGTTGAAAATCACACAGCAAAGTAAGATTTATAAAAAATTGTGCATCTTAAATTTGGTTGAAATTAATACTACAAAGTAGTTGAAAATTTGTGAAATCACATCAGTATTTATACCTATAATTTGGCCTTAACCTTGCGTGTTAGTTTTACTGCGATTAAACAAAATTCGACTTTGAAATTATTTGTGTTATCTAAATTACATTTTTATTTATTTCTTAATTTAAATTGGTAATTTATTTTTAACATTTTTAATTAAATTTATTCATCAAAAAATATTTTATTTTTATTCATTTAATTCATTAATTTTTACTTTTATATAAATGGTCATTTTACTGTCGAATTTTCTTGTTATTATGTTATTTTTTATGTAAATTTTGTGCGGTTCTTGATGCATTTTGTATTTATTTTATTTTACTTTTATGTTTTTGATTTTATATTTATTTATATTCTCTCAGATTTTAAAGTGTTTAGTTGGTGTTGTATATTGTATTTTAAGTTATCTTGGTGCTAGGTTTTCGTGCTGTATTACTGATGCATTTAAACAATTCTCAAGGCTATTTGTGTGCTGGCCCAACACTAGACATAAAGTATTCCAATTATCACGCTAATTATTGAAGTTCAATGTGACTTATTGTAAACAGAGATAAACTTATTTTTACGTTAAAGGCTAATTGAGGTTTTAGTATCTCAAATTAATATAAGTTCAAATAAAGAAATTTTAAGTATTTTTATTTATATATTTTATTTTTATTATTTTTTATCTAAAATTCTACAATACATTTTTCATAATTTAACAAGTAATCCAAACAAGTCTACAAAACCATCAACTAATTGGTGTTTAAAGGATTTTTCCAATTTGACTAGAGATATATCATCAAAATTTGATGCCAAAAGCCTATCAAATATTGAAAAGGTTAGAGTCCAATTAATACATAATTTTGTAACCTTAATTTAAATTGTTAATTTAATCAACAAATATAAAATCAAACCTCAATATTTTTTAGTGACATTTTGAAAATATAATCAAATTTGAAATCTAAAATATTGTAAACATTAGTAAATGTTTAATAAAATAATTATTCAGTATTATTCGCAATTATTTGATAACTATCAATATTGAAATAATGATGATATTTGAATTGTAAAATCATGATAATACAATATTGAGTGAATAAGTTATATTCTATATTTATGTATATGTTAGCTGATAATTAAATAAATGATCTTAAGATAAATTCTTACTTATTTTATAATTATTAGTTAGATATTTGATAATTTGTTAACATATTCGTAGTAAATTTCTATAAATTCATTGTCCGTCAAAAAAACCTAAAATTTAAGTACAAATAACAAAATTAAAAATATATCATGAATTAACAATGACATATCATAATACTATCTATTTATTGACCAAAACGAAAAATCTACCTTCCACTCTTCATTTGGCGCAAACCTTTTAAAATAAGTTATTAACGAGTAAAATGTATCAATACTTTCGAAAAAATCTAGAAAAATAAATTTAAGACTTCCAAAAAATTTAAAAGGTTGGGTATCACGAACATTTTTGAACATCTATTTACTGTACCTGGAAAAAAACATACCTTACACTCAGTTATCCAAGGCAAAACCTTTAAAATTAATTATTGAATGGTTAAACTAATAAAAACCTTCGAAAAAATTCATAAAAAAATGTGTAAATTTCCAAAAATGTATGGTTCGGGTATCATAAACCTTTTTAAATTTCTTTTTATTATAGCAGTTAAAATAATAAATTTTTAAACGGTCATATGGCGCACATTTTTAAAAATTAGTATTAAACTGCAAAAGATTTATTAAAACTTTCGAAAAAATCCAGAAAAAAAAATTTGAAGCTTTCGAAAAATTTTAAAGGTCGGGTATCACGAACATTTTGAACATCTTTTTATTGTATCTGGCGAAAAATAATATTTCACTCAATTTTTTGACGCCAACTTTTCAAAATTAAAAATAAACCGCTAAAATTTATTGAAACTTTCGAAAAAGTCCAGGAAAAAAAATTTGAAACTTTCGAAAAATTTTAAAGGTCTGGTATCACGAACATTTTTGGATATCTATTTTTTTGTACCTGGTAAAATAACGAATTCTTTTTCTGTCATATGGCGCAAACCTTTCAAAATTTGTATTAAACTATTAAAATTTATTAAAACTTTCGAAAAAATCCAGAAAAAAAAGTTTGAAATTTTCAAAAATTTTCAAGTTTGGGTATCACGAACATTTTTAAACATCCATTATTGTGCCTGGCGAAAACTCTAACTTCCACTCGATTATTTGGCTAAAACTATTCAAAATTAGTAATAAACTGCTAAAGTTTATTAAAACCTTCCAAGAAATCCAGAAAAAAAAGTTTGAAATTTTCAAAAGTTTTAAACTTCGGATATCACGACCATTTTTGGACATCTAATATTGTACCTGGCGAGAAATTTTATACTCACCTTCCACTCGGTAAATGGGCGCAATTTTTTCAAAATTGATATTAAACTACTAAAATTTAATAAAACTTTCCAAAAAATCCAGAAAACCAAAATTTGAAACTTTCGAAAAATTTTAAAGGTCGGGTATGTCGAACATTTTTAAATATCTGTTGGGTTTTATTATAGAAAGTCGGTGCTTAGTTCTGACTCCTTGGTGTCCTTCTTTAATCGATCCAATTAAGCCAACAAAATAAAATTTATTTCCAATTTAGATATCACAACTTTTCACAAAAATCGATTCAATTCACAATACTCTACACAATTACTCTGCACGATTTCACAAAATTCAATGCATAGGGATACGTCTGGTGCTCAATTTGTTTGTCTGGTTGATTTATCTTTAAGTTTATTACCTCCTTTACTCCGCTCTCTGAAATATTCTCTTCGACCAACTAGCAATTTTGTTGATCTGCCTATTCTTTTTATACTCATCTCGCAAATCAAGTCACCCGCAAACTAAATTGGTTTTGGTATTCCTGACATCTCTGTCCAAAACTATTCGGGTTTTCTGTTGGCTCGGACTTCCCATTAGCTAATTAATTTTTAATTAAGTTCTATTTTTATTAAATATTTCCTTCTGGGGAACCCGAATCGATTTAATTTTATTATATTTGGATTCGTCTCGTCATTTGGAATCCGCCCCTACCCGTTTCCCCGATAGATATTTATTTTAAAATTTTAATTGATTTTGCCTTTTTAATTATTATTTCGAATATCAAAGTTTTTATTGATTTTCCATTTTTTACTTTTGCGCATTTTGTTAACCCCAACATATCTCCCCCTTTTAATTTAGATTCGTCCTCCAATCTGTTTATTTCTGATTTACATATTTACTCCTAGACATACATACAAGTATACACACAAATATCATATTTATTTATTTGACGTCCAACGGACACTTTTATAATAATAACTATAATGATACTAATAATAATGATTATAACAATACTAAGAAGTGATAATAATATCACTAATTTTAATTACGACGTATGATAATAATAATAATAATAATAATAATAATAATAATAATAATAATAATAATAATAATAATAATAATAATAATAATAATAATAATAATAATAATAATAATAATAATAATAATAATAATAATAATAATAATAATAATAATAAATGAACAGTTTAAAATATTTTTAAATGCTTTTTGTTAGGACAATTTATTATCTCTTTCATAGAATAAATATTTTACAACTAAAATAGCTATATTTTTATTTGCCGTGTTTTAAATATATTTTAATATTTTATTATGCAATTTAAACATTATTATCTTTTGTTTTAATAAACAATATCGATATGATTAAAATGCTTTGATAAAACTGAATCAAAAAACCAATTATTTGATGTTTAATTAAACATTTAAATTTTATTACGTTTTCCTAATCGCAAAGAAGGTAGACGAAAATTGAACGAGATCAACCATTAAAACAATTAATTCAAAATAGAAAAATAATAATTTTCTTAATTTTCAAGACACAGAAATGAACTCCATTGAAATGCGTTTAAACGTAACGAGAAATTATAATATTTTAATAATAATAATAATAATAATAATAATAATAATAATAATAATAATAATAACCACTTTGTTATTAATAACTATAATGATAATAATAATGATAATAATAACTTTATTAACAATAATAATGATACAAACAATATCTTATGAAATATATAAATTGATAAAAAGCGTTATACAATGTCGAAATTAATCCGGCCCACAGCCGAAACATCACCGCAAGTCAGCAAAATCTATATGCCTATCGAGATGTATAAGTGCGATCTATCCGCCAATATCTCGTGCCCGTGAAGGTTCTGGCGTGCGTAAAGCAAGAATCCAAACGTCAATTCATGCCGTTTATAGGGAAAAATAGAAGATGGAGGGGTAGTCTTTTGGCTACCTCTTCTTCATTCATCTCCCAAAAACTCGACCTAAAATTACGTTACTCCAAATCATCTACACCGAGTAGTCCAGTGGGCACTTGTAATATCATAATATCGATATATCTAACCCTAAGGTCAAATAAGGGAGGGGAGTGTGGGAAAAGAGCAGAGAATCGTTGCAACGTTGAAAATCAATAAGCCAAAATGAATAATTAAAAAGATAACCAAAATGAATAATCCGAGTTAAAAGCCTTAATATCGATAACGTTAACGTTGAAAATCAATAAGCAAAATGAATAATTAAAAAAGATAATCAAAAAAAATAATCCGAGTTAAAAGCCTTAATATCGATAATGTTAACATTAAATGAATATTCAAAAAGGAATAAGCAAAAATGAATAATCAAAAAGGATAATCAAAAATTTTAATCCGAGTTTAAACCCTCATAACGATAAATGTTAATGTAAATGAATAACCTGACTTAATAATCCGAGTTATCTGCCTGTAGTAAGGTATGAACATTCCATGACGATAAAATTAACGTAAAATGAATCACTAAAACATCCAAATAACGGTGTAAATAGGTAAATGTATTGTTTAAATAACGATCTCAATAAGTGGCATGGATGTTTTGTAATTAATTAAATAACCCCAAAAATTTCAGCGTGCATATTACTAAGATGCAAGTCTGAACAGAGAGACAAGTTAAATAAACGGAATTATTAAAATAACATAAAAGTAATCTATAAAATATTGGTAGGAGAGCATAACCGAATAACGTTCAAAAGTATAATTAATCTAAAATAGAAGGCGAAGTAAAAGAAATCATACAAAACCCTAACTGTAATGGAATAGCGGTACTAACAAGGGAAATGAGGTAAATTAACATGGTGCTGTACAAGGTCAACAACACAAGAATAAGTGAGACTTCGTACAATCTGCCGCCATTATCAAACATAGTAATGGATAAAACCCGTGTATTAAATTTTGAAAGTAAATCTGAAAATCATGCATAAATATAAATCGGTGTATTTTTACTAATGATTGAGTCAATAATAGAGAATAGAATTTTTGTATAATACCAACTAAATAAGACACTGGTCGACTAAACACAATACATTTGATTTTCAAATGATTAGCTTCTTCTCTTCTGTAAATCTGCAGGAGGGCGGGAACTTGCTGGGTAACAACAGTTATCCTCCCAGAAGATCGAGTGCATTGACTTCTTAGTAGTTCGATTGAGAATTGGGGAGCCACGACATCCAACGAACTTAGGACCTGGTGGAATATAAGTGACTAAGGGACCGAGAAGAATATACTCACTAGTATTTCCAGCAGATGGAACTGCAACTGGGAAGACAAAAGGTATCAAGTGAATAAAATTTCCCAGTATCAATTAATAAAATATAACAAAATCACCGATCACGTGACTAAATATTGAATGATGTCATGCCACGTCAACAATAAATGAGTGGCAGTAGAAATGGTGCACAAAAATAACCGATTTTAAATTAAAATTCCAGTACGATGAGAAATTTGGAAAATGTCAAATCACAGAAAATTCATTGATCGATACCCGGCATATGCAGGTATATATAGCCGATCAAGAGAGGAATAAATCAGTTATCACGACTGAAATTTAGCACAATAGATGAATACTCCAAAGAACATCATTACTATGACTCCGAAGGCAAACGATGGTAACAACTTCTATTGACAAGGCAAAGACAGAAGTGAAGAGTGAATAAAGAGAATTGTGAAGTATATGGTTGTAATGACCTTGACCCCTACATAGAATCTTTCTTGCCCCCAGGGGTTACCCGCTGCCACGCAACGTTGGTAATGTAACCGCTGGTTATGAGATCGCCAAAGGTGAGCGCTACGAAAGAACTGCTAAGACCCGATCTCATAGTGGGTTCAACACATACCGATGGGAGGTTTATGTGCGATTTCTGGTTCCGGTCCCTTCTCATCATATTCGACACACTTAATCGCTTAGCTTTCACCCGAACCCCTTTATAGTTTTAATTTAATGGATTTAATCCTATCATTACCAATAAACAAATAAACCAAAACATTTAAAACGATCATTTATTTAATTGCAACAATTATATATTTAGATATCCTTTGATTTTTAAAGCTCGGCGCTTTGCGCGTTCCATCTCTCCGGGGCAACGCTGAGCAGGTTTTACGGCCGGTTTAGTTGCCTCGGTCGCCTCTCTATAGGCCAACTGAGCTGGCGCAAAAACAAGTGGATATGTTACGGCCTTGCCCTCCTGACAAACCGATAACGTCATTTCTAAACCGCGGATTTGAGTTTTCTGAGCTTGGCCAAGCCGTTTTTCCTCGGCCCATCCGCGTTGATCAGCAGTCACCCTTTGATATAGTGTTTTTACCTTGGTAGGCTCCACCCAAGTTGACTTAATCTGCTGGATCTCTTTGGTCAGCTGTAATAATTGCTGATGCAATTCGGCATTTTCTTTGCGCGATCTTTCGAGTTCTATATTCAGAATTTTGTATGGGCCCATGTCTACAATAAAACAAATCATTATGGAGGGTGCACTTTATTTGCTAAAATTCTGTATGCTATGATTATAATAAAACCTTTAAAAAAAACTGGAGTTCGGTTTATGACATGAATCTATCAATTGTTCGTCTTACTACGCTAAAGTGGTAGTTTTAATTCCTTACTGTCATGGGTAAATAATTTAAGAACAAAGACTCAGAGACCAAATGTAATATTTATTTCTACAAAACTCAATGTCGTTCCGAATTTCGGTAGTACTCGTTGGAGCTTCTTCTTGGTAGATTTCGTGCATAAGAGTGATCTCGCTTCTCACTCGGGCTTCTATCCTCACTCTTCATTGCCCTAGGGAGTATCCGTTTTGGGACTATGACGTTCATAGGTAGAGATTGCCTTTCCCGCCGCGATATCGGAGTTGATTTGAGCCAAGTGCGTCTAGCCCTTTCTACTTGCATGTTGGTCTGCCTTTGGTGCTCTTCGAGGCGAGACAGAAGTTCTCGAGCCGGGTTATGGCCTGGCTCCCTCTTGATTGCAACATATGGTAAATCCAGGTCTTCATGGTCTTCTTGTCGGCCCGATCTCGATTCTCTCATGGGAGAGATTGAGAATCCCACATCCCACATCGCCTGCCTGCATCTGGCTGCGGAGTGAGATGGGAATCTTACTTTTTTATGGATTGATTTGTCAAAATAAATTAAAATCCTTCTCGAGGTGATTATCCGTACAGAATGAACGCTCTATCCTTGACCACAGACGGCATTTGACTGGGGGTTCGTCATTTCTTTGTTTACTTCCTCGTTATATCTTTTAATTAGCAAAAAAACTATACAAACACATATTCAAAACCATCGTGGAGAGTATTCATTTAATAAAAACATCGGATATTTTCTAATTCCATTGACAATTCATGAGTTTTATTCCTTCAAGCCAAGAAAATCATATACTATCCTAGTTGTTAATTTAGTTCACGGAGTAGTTGCATTTGAATTGACTGGAACAAGAGAAGGGGCGTGTCATGAGCATGAAATAATTAATTAAATATTGGTTAATAATTGAATTTAATTCTTTACTTTCCCTGTTGCTGGTCTTCTTCTCCATAATTATCGTCTCAAACTCTTGGTCGCCCGATCGTTTGGTGGAATTTCTCCTAGCCGTGGAATGCCCCTGCTGTTCATTGGCGTTCGTATTCATTTTCCTTGCTTCTAAAATTTTTCTGTTTACAATGAGAAATGACATGCCTTTTATACTGCTGTTCGTAGGCATGCTGATATTTGGAATGATTTTCTCATGTGTGCTGACGTGGCTAAATTTCTACATTCTCTTGCGACGTGTCAATTTCTACTTAGTTCAATCGACCAATCTCGCAGTGTGTTGGCCGTGTGTCTCCACTAATTCATTGGACTTCTAAAATAATTCATTTCTTACCAATTTCATTGATCGTGGAATATTTCAATAAATTATTCGTTCAATTAACTGATTTCACTTCGATTTCCAGAGGATTTTATTTATAACTACCATTACTTGTATCATTGATTATCCTACTCCTCCTCCGTCTTCGTGAGTGATGGTCCGTATCCATAGCTCGCCACATTCGACTTCAAATTATCTGGTATTATACGGTTGTTCTCTAAAAGTCATGTTTATGTATTTTATGTAGGATCTATTGTTGTATTATATTCGAGCCTCAAGCACATCTATGGATACAAGTATCGTTCCTGAAAAAATCATGATCTTGGGTTCATCCTGAGATCTCAATTATTTTCTGGATCTATTTATTCAATGTCATGGTAGTCATCTTCCCCATGTATTATAGATTGTTCATCAATGATTATGAGTTTTCAATATTGTCTTTATGAATGTTGATTTCTGTTGATATTATTATAAATGCGATATTAAATGTATTTAATTTCGATTAATTAAATTAGGTCTCGTCGATTTCATGATCGGGTTTAGTTTAGGGTGGTGTTTAGATTCTTACAATAATTTTATTTTTATTTTTGTGAGGAATTGTCGTCGGGGTTCTAGTGATTTAAACATTAGACTATAACTGAACTGATTTATGCAAGAAATTTATGATTTCGATGTCTACTCCAAACTATTGTTGTGATAGTCGTTAGTGATCTAAATATTAAAATCTAATTAAACTGGTTTATGTTCATTTCAAGTTATTATGGTAGTAATCGTTGCATTGATTCGTTATCGTCATTTATTCAATTTCAGCTGTAGTAGTAGTCTCTAGGTTCGCTTTAGCTCGTCGTTTTTCGGTGGAGTAGTCAATTTTACAGATTTAAGTGTGATTTTGTTTTGCCTCACTATCCTAGCTTCAGAATCAATTTAGTTGTCAGGGATTTCATTTACGTACTTTATTTTATACGTTAGAACAGTTTATTTATTTAATGGCATAAAAACAATCTCCGAATTCTTTCCCACAGTTCCTTCCTTATTTGATCTTAAGGTGGATATATTAATATTATGATTTTATGAGTGTCCACTGGACTACTCGATGTTTGTGATTTTAAGCCGTTGTGTAAGATTGATTTTTGGTCGATTTTATAGGAAATGAGTGATGAAGAAGCAGCTAAAAAACTACCTCTCCGCCGTCCCATTTCCCCTTATAACAGATAGTATTGACGTTTAGGTCCTGCGTTGTTCACGCCGTAACCTTCACGGGTACAAGCTATTAGCGGATGAACCGCACTTACACAGCTTGAATTATTGTGTATATTTTACTTTCTTGGGGTGTTGTAGCGACTGTGGGCCGGAAAAATTTCGACATAAACTTGCATTCGTTTGAAACATTTATTTCGATCCTAATTGGCCTAATACAGTTGGCTTCATGGTATAATTAGCATAATTAGTATCATAGCATAATTGGCATCATCCTGGGCATTCGTCATTGTCATACATAATAACATTTCCCCACGTAGACGTCCAAACAGAGCTCACTTGAAATTATTTGTGCGGCGCGTGGAGAAAGTTTTCGAGAAATCATCTACTTACAATGAAAAATCGTAGACTTGGTTCTTAGAAAGTAAAACACGAGTTAAAACCAGTGGAAAATAGTTTTTCGTTAAACGAGTTAAAATTCTGTGAAAATGAATCGGTATATATAACTGTTTTGTGACCCTAACTTTGCGTGTTAAATTTAATGTGATAAAACAAAATATGACTTTGAGGTTTTTTGTATATTGTTGGGCCAGAACAGAGTTTCGTTTAAATGAATCGGTAATAGCACGCAAACACCACACGCAGATTTAAAATCAGACCCATAAAACATCAACTAACCACTGAAAAATATGAGAAAAGAAATAATTAAAATATAAAATCAAAAACATAAAAATAAACTAAAAGGATAACAGATGCAACAAGATCCGCATGAAATAAACACAGAAATAACACGAAAACATGAAGATTTGACAGAAAATTGACAATTTTCAAGAAAAAGTAAGAGTTCATGAAAGTTAGAACTCAATTTAAAATAATTTGAATCGAAAACAATTCAATTAAAAGCTAAAAAATAGAATTGTCAAATTAAACTATGAAATTTAATAAAATTAGAGCTAGAATATACTAGAAATCACAAGGTCAAATCTTGTTTTACTACATCAAAATGAACACTTAAGGTTAGGGTCACCCAGTAAGTATATATACCGATTCATTTTCACACAATTTTAACCAAATTTTGACAACAAAATTTTGAGAATCTTCCTATGGTTGCCCCGGTAACGCCATATAAATATTTCTAGCTACCACTCGGCACCCGTTGCTAGACAACGTTGGAAATGTGTTCGAGTGGGTGGATTGTCCGCAAAAAGTGAGCGTTATTACTAAAGCTATAATTGCTCGGACAACTCTCGGGTTCAACGAGATGTCGATGGAAGACCTATGCTCGCTTTGTAATGTCCCCTGTGTGTGAAAAGTTTCGAGATCAGAATCATGTTTGTGTGTGCTGGCTGCGGTGATGGTGTGCCTAGAGATGGAACGACGTTTACCTGACGAGGTGTGAATACTCATGAATTTACTGTAGGGTTTTTTAATATTCTTTGAATCTTAAAATATCACTTTCAAATAATTGAACAATCTTTATAATCTAATTAAATTCACAAACGAAACAAGCTTTAAATTAATTTAGTTTATTCGACAGGCGAGCGGCTCTCCGTCTGGCGCGCTCTTTTCGCCCCGGCCTGTAGCTGCTGGAGGGTGTTGTAGAAGGAGTTACAGTTGGCGCTGAATTGTTTATTGAGTCCCGGTAAGCCAATTGGGATAGGGCGAAGACAAGAAGGTAGGTTACTGCCTCTCCCTCCCGACTGGCGGACAAGGCAACTTCCAACCCCCTTATCTGCGTCCGGAGGTTTTGGTTTAATTGTCGTTCATCGGCCCAGCCCTTTTGAGCGGCAGTGAGCCGGTGATGGAGAGGTTTAATCTTCGCTGGATCCACCAATGTGGCTTTCACTTGTTGAATTTCTTTCGTGAGCTGTATTATCTGCTCGTACAGCACCTTGTTAGCTTGCTGGGCACGAGTCAGTTCCTTCTGCAGCAGTTGGATAGGTTCCATTACTAGTAATATAAATATTTAAAGGTTTGATATTTTTAAAGAGACTATATTCGTACTATCTTCGTGTAAGATATATTAAACAAATAAGGAACTTTTACATTAAGATTAAGGTAAAACAGTTAATAAAATGACAACCGGTTTATTTACTGTAAACATTTACTAAACAATCAAATCCTAGAACAGTTTATCATGAAGAGGTGGTTTAGAAGGAGGGAAAACCCTTTTCCACCCACTCTTCCGGTGAATAACCAAATACGATCATTACTGGCCGTCTGACATCGCGGATCCGCGTAGCTTTCGGTCGGGTGACTCGTGCGACCATGCCTCGCTGCGGGTGTTGATAATTGCTGGCGATCCGACCAGCCAGTATGTCTTCCTCGACATTCGCCAGGTATTGGCGTGCTCGGACCACTTTCACATCCCCCTGTCGTTGGCGAGCTTCCAGTTGTTTGAGGAGATGCTGGGCTTGCGCGTGGATTTCCCCGGCCGGGCTCCACTCCTCCCATGGTTGTTCGGCCAGCCATCGGTCGCGGTCGTTCTCTGTTGCGTCAGTTAGTTGAGGCTCCGGTGGGGGAACTCCGGGCATCTATCCTGCCGGAAACGTTCCCACGCCCATCTCCATCTGTCTGCGAGCTGGATTGAAATGCAGGCCATCGCACTGGGTTTATCTGCATTATGAACATTCATTAATACAATTATATGTTTATGTTTAATTTCAATAGTGTTTAGAAAAAATAAGTACTAAAGCTACAGTATACTTCATAACGGGGCCATATAATAAAAGATGCGCGCATAAAACCAAGGTTATAGATAGCCAATATCCATCCCTGACGTCTGCAAGTTGTAAAACCGTGCGGGTTGAGGATATTCCGAAGGTGATGCAAACCTTACTTTCTTTAAGCATATCCTAAATGGAATATATTTAAAGATTTTACAATTATTAGACAATCCGTCAAGTAAATATATAATGGATACATTGAAACGTTACTGCTATTGAGCTTTTACTTTCGGTTTTGGAAAAACGACGAGATTCACTTTAAGGGGACTCTAAAAACTCATATTTGAACGATAATTTGATAGGCCTCTCGTTTCCCAAAAATGATTATAGTGGTTTAATCGTAGATAATTATTGACACTTAAGAACATAAAAAAAAACCAATCGTTAAATAAAATGTAATTATAATCGGTTACCTAAACAAAACAAAGAAAAATTTAAATATAGTTCCAGCGATTTATAGTCTCTGTCATCAATACCTACGAATCCTGACGACGCTATTTGTGTTATAGTCAATGGCGTCAATTTCTCAGAAACTTCTACTAAAATCATTAAATTATTAATTAATATCCATTCTATGAATCGTTTAATTGGGGTTATCATAAATGGTTCACCCAGACTCCTAGACAACTTAGTTCATGTTGAATTTTTTCTCAATTAACATTTCTGGATTAAAGGGGCTGGCAAACTTGCATGAGGTGATAAAAATCCGGTGGACTTATCCGTTTCTGACTTATCGAAAATTATCGGTGAGGAAATCCTAATCGATTTATCAGTTTATTAATGATCAAATGAGGACATAAATACTTTAATGATTTAAACGATTTAACGATTTAAAATTGGTTACTTTATGTGAAAATGCATCGGTATATATACCTATTTTCTGTCCCTAACCTCGCGTGTTCTTTTTGATTTAGTAAAACAAAATTCGACCTTGATATTTTCTAGTGTATTCTAATCTTAATTTTGATAATTTTTTATTTGAAATTTTTATTGAATTATTTCTAATTCAAATTTTTTGATTTTAAATTTCATTTTCATTAAATTTTCATTTTTGTTAAATTATCAAATTTCGGTCGAATTTGTTGGGTTTTCGTGTTATGTTTGTATTTGTATCGTGCGGATCTTGTTGCATTTTGTTATTATTTTAATTTATTTTTATGTTTATTATTTTATATGTAATTGCTTTTCTCTCATATTTTGCTAGGTTTAATTGATGTTTACATAGGTTTGAATTTAAAACTGCATGTTATATTTGCATGTGTGTTACCGATTCATTTAAACATTTTTCAAGGCCGTTTGTGTTCTGACCCAACAGAAGTAACACACTCGTTTTTAATAGAAACCATACTTAAAGAAGAATCTATTTTATTTGGTAAACGGACGATCTCTCGAGAACTTTCTCCACACACCATACGAACCATCTCAAGAGAGCTCTGTTCGGGTGTCTGCGTGGGGAAAGGTATTATGTATTGAATGAAGGAATGATGAAGCCAACTATGAACTTATATGCATCAACTATGAATGTATTTGTACTATGACAATAAAGGCTTATGAAACGAATATGATATTTCGAAATTTTTTCCGGCCCACAGCCGACACAGCACCGCAAGTAATCAAAATCTACACACCCCAACCGAACTGTGTAAGTGCGTGTATAATCGCCAATAGTTCGTGCCCATGAAGGCTCCGGCGTGAGAACGCAGGAGCTGGAACGTCAATATCATCCGTTATATGGGAAATTGGAAGGTAGAGGGGTAGTCTTTTGGCTATTCCTTTGCCATCCATTTCCTAAAAAATCGACCTAAACTTATGAAAAACAATCGGCTTAAAATCTCGACACCTAGTAGTCCAATGGACACTCATAATTTTCTAATATTGACATATTCAATCTTAAAGTCAAATAAGGAAAGGCAACGGGTTGAAAGAGCGTAAATCGTTGCTATGATAAAATATTAATCAAACGATGTGAATCGTCATTAAAGCCAAAATCTAAACTGAAGCGAAACTATTAATAAATAAATTATTAAACCAAAAGGTTAAATTCAATAAGAAAATAGGTCATTACAGCGAACCCTAAAATGATAACGATAAATTAGCATAGTAGAGACTTAAATTAGATAAGAGAACTAAAGATGGACGATTAAAATGAAACTTAAATTCAAAACTAGAAATAAATTACCAAAACAAAACTTAAAATTCAATAAGCAATAAACAAACGAGAATTTAATAAGAAATTCTAGAACTGAAAGACTACGAGGAACCGATGTTCAGAAACAATAGAATTAAAACGTTATGATCTAAAACCAAAATTAATTTGAACGTTACCAATTTATAAAATAGCCATCATGATAAGTAATGAATAGAAAAATTACTAACAATTACCATTACTACTAATAATATGGAGAAAAATAGGCCAATCTGTATTTCGAACGAATAAAATTATCCCGATAATCACATAGTAAAATTTCGCGATAGACGCTCGAAAATATCGACGATAATACATTTAACATCCAATGTAAATAAGATAGATAACTATAAAGGAAAACTCTGACATAAATGATACAAAAAATAACTATTCAATAAATTAAAGCCAATATAAAAATCCAATTGAAACAAATCACATTGACAGATACTTTAATTCCAACAGTTTGACCATAGATCCCTCTAGCAAGGAATGAGAATCCACCAAAGTACGTGTAATTGCAACCGCAAGATCGAAACGTAATGAACAACTAGAAAACAATAAATGCGAAAGTAGACAAATAAGACACTCACCCAAACTGCTAAACACGGAGTAGAACCAGTATAGAGAATACTCAGGATCCGGTAAACGGAAGAACAGAATCGCGACTCGATATGTATATTAACTCCGAAAAATAGATCCACAGTAATCCCTAAAGCGCGAGAGCCCAGATGAAGAACATTAGTTGAATTGCCGATTGTATTTTAATAATCGATGAATCAATGATTCCATGGTTGAAGCTAACTACCGTGGTTAACCATTTCAAATAGTAATTTAACTAGCGTGGTCCTTCATTGAAGATTGTGGTCAGTGAACAAATCGCTGAAACCAATACCAGATTATTGGCCAACGCAGAATTAATGAGAAGACCAACCTACTACAGAGATGGTCCAGATTGTAACCCCCGACGTGAAAAAATATCATAGTAGGTTGCACACCGATAAATACTACACTAATGTAAGGGCGAAACAATTGTGATCAAGTAACACGATATGGCTCAGAAACCGAATTATTGGACAGATAAGGAAGCTAACGAAGCCCGAATTAGCAGAAATGACGATCACACCATGGAAATGAAGGAGAAGCCAGACCAGAGTAAGATTCATCACCAAATCTGTTCTTCATTTTTAATTATGCATGAGATAGACTTACCAACACAACTCACCGGCATAGGACTCCTCCCACTTCCAAACAAGCCACTAAAATACCCAACAAAGATCGAAAGAAAATAAAACCAAACGCTTAATTTACCATTGTAAATTAACAAATAAACTAATAATTTCGTTCTGTCGTTATGAAATGTTTAGTAAAAATGAATGAATGAGCCCATCACACACCGCAATTCAGTAAACAACTAGGATAATTATGAAATTGATTCGATTGAAACCGTTGAACGAATTGACCCAAATCTAGTGAAATTACATTCAGTTAGAAGTTTAAAGCCAATTTCTCGTTCTGAATATCCAGCTTAACCAACAACATAAAATGCAGAGTAACGATAGACAATCACCACTACGAAAGTGACAACACAGGTTTAAATCTTAGTATAAAAACTACAACGATGGCGGTAGGATACCAATGAACGATCTACAACTACCAAATTAGTAGACAAACCTTCCAAGTGTTGGGCCAGAACACAAATGGCCTTGAAAATTGTTTAAATGCATCAGTAATACAGCACAAAAACCCAGCACCAAGATAACTTAAAATATAACATACAATACCATCTAAACATATTACAATCTGAAAGAAAATAAATAAATATAAAATCAAAAACATAAAAGTAAAATAAAATAAATACAAAATGCATCAAGAACCGCACGAAATCTACATAAAAAATAACATAATAACAAGGAAATTTGACCGTAAAATGATCATTTATATAAAAGAAAAAAATTAATGAATTAAATGAATAAAAATAAAATATTTTTGGCTGAATAAATTTAATTAAAAATGTTAAAAATAAATTACCAATTTAAATTAAGAAATTAATAAAAATTTAATTTAGGTAACACAAATAATGTTGGGCCAGCACACAAATAGCCTTGAGAATTGTTTAAATGCATCAGTAATACAGCACGAAAACCCAGCACCAAGTTAACTTAAAATATAATATACAACACCAATTAAACATTTTAAAATCTGAGAGAATATAAATAAATATAAAATCAAAAACATAAAAAGTAAAATAAAATAAATACAAAATGCACCAAGAACCGCACGAAATTTACATAAAAAAAACATAATAACAAGAAAATTCGACCGTAAAATGACCATTTATATAAAATTAATGAATTAAATGAATAAAAATAAAATATTTTTTGATGAATAAATTTAATTAAAAATGTTAAAAATAAATTACCAATTTAAATTAAGAAATAAATAAAAATTTAATGTAGATAACATAAATAATTTCAAAGTCGAATTTTGTTTAATCGCAGTAAAACTAACACGCAAGGTTAAGGCCAAATTATAGGTATAAATACCGATGTGTTTTCACAAATTTTCAGTCTTATTTTTCGGAGAAAAAATTTCATTACAGAACTGTATAACTGGTTGTATAACTGGATGAGAGCCGTGCATTCAGGCAATTAACACGGGTAAGTGTTTCGCCTGAACACGATCACTCTCAACTGGTGCAATATTATTAATTGATTTTTTCGAAGGGAATTGATGGGTAATTTTTCAATTGAATTTATGGATGATTTTTGTTTTTCAAATTGAATTTATGGATAATTTTGTTTTTCCAATTGAATTTATGGATGATTTTTCGAATCGAGTTTATGGGTGATTTTTCTTAATTGAATTTATGGATGATTTTTCAGATCAAATTTATGGATAATTTTGTTTTTTTCAAATCGAATTTATGGATGATTTATCGAATTAAATTTATGGGATTTTCGAAGTAAATTTTATGGAATGGATACAATGAATTTCAAATGTATGTGGCCGATGTAATATGCTGAATAAATATTTTCTATCTACAGCCTTAGTGCATCGAAACTTTTATTCCAAATGCTATGGTAAAATATTATTTGTTATTCCTTTTCCGGCCCACAGCCAAAGACACATCACAAGTTAATAAAATCAAACATATTATTCGAACCATGTAAGTGCGTGGAATATCGCCAATGATTCGTGCCCGTGAAGGCTCCGGCGTGCGGAACGCAGGAGTTGGAACGTCAATATTATCTGTAGATAGTGAAATTGGAGGGTAAATGAGTAGCCCTTTGGCTGCTCCTTCATCATCCGTTTCCTGTAAAATTGACATAAATTTTTAACAACAATCGGCTCAAAATCTCTAACACCGAGTAGTCCAGTGGGCACTCATTAACTATAATATGAACATAAATAGATCTTAAGGACAAAAAGAGGGAATGGGTAGCGGGGAAAATTGCGAAATCGTTGCAACCGTTAAAATGAAAAGCCATCGGAAAAAGATTAATCCGAACGACCAAAATCATGAAAAATAATGTTTTTAAATAAAAATTAAATAAATTAATTTGAGTTGAGGCGGAAAATATGGGCGGGACGCTGCTCAAATTTTCCGAATTAATTCAAATACTTAACAAAAATAGTAACGTAAAAATGGAACGTGTAAAATAAGGGCGGAACGCTGCTCAAATTTTTCGACTCAACAAAAATACTTTACCGAAAACCAGGGAAATACAAATGGATTACGGCTAAATTGTTATATAAGAAAAATATTTCTTAAAGCTGAGGAATAAGGACGAATCCCTACACAAAATTTTGTTAATAATATTGATAATAATTATAACAATTGTAATAATAATAATAATATTAATAATAATAATAATAATAATAATAATATTAATAATAATAATAATAATGGTAATAATAATAATAATCATGGTATTTGTAGTAATGATGATAATAATTATGATAATAATAATAATAATAATAGTAATAATCATAGTGGTAATAACAATAAATATAATGGTAGTTATAGTAATAAAAATAATAATAAAGGTAACAGTAGCAACAATTAATAAAGGTAATACATATTATGGCAACAATAATAATGCTGGTAATAATAATGGGAAACATTGTAGTTATAATAGGGATAAGGGTGAAAGATATAATGTGGGTGTATTTAACATAAGAAAGGGTGTACAGGCCAAAGAATAATCATCAGCATGGACAATAATAAGAAGGACTAAGCAAATGGACATAAAGATAGATGATATGAGAGTATAGGTTAACATTTGAAAGAGATAGGAGAATAATGGGACCTAAGAATCAAAAGCGAGCACAGGTCTTCTATCGACAGCTCGTTGGACCCAGAGATCGTTCGGTCAATTATAGCATTAGCAATAACGCTCACTTTTTGCGGACGATCTATCCACTCAAACACAGTTCCAACGTTGTTTAGCAACGGGTGCCGAGTGTTAAGCGAAAGATATTTGTATGGGGTTGTCTGGGTAACAACCATATAGTTCAAAATATCAACATCCAAAAACTCACTACAAGCATTGACCCGGTAGAAAAGAGAGGGCCAAACGACGAGCCATTCAACCGAACGAATAAAACATTATTTTATCTGTTATTTAATAAATCGTTTCTAATAGTTGAATTAACTTTCGAATTGACCTTCTAAATAACTATTTCATATAAAGATTAATAAGTTGAAATGCGAGTAACTCAGAAATTAAATACAAACAAGAGGGTATTAGCTACATCAGTAAGGGACCAGAGTAATAAAAGCGCACAGGAACCTTCTATCGGTAGTGCGTTGAATTCATCTTGAGATCTAGCCAGAGCAGTTCTTTCGTAGCGCTCACCTTTGTGGATCTCAAAACCAATGGTTACATCACCAACGTTGCCTATTTGGGGTAAGTCACACAAACCATAAGCCCCACAATATTTTAACTCTAATTTTATTATTTTCATGATTTAATTTGACAATTTTAATTTTTAACTTTTAATTAGTTGTTTCCAATTCAATTTATTTAATTTAGTTCTAACTTTCATGAAATCTTGCTTCTTTAAGTAAATTGTCAATTTTCGGTCAAATTTTCGTGTTTTCATGTTATTTCTGTGTTTATTTTGTGCGGATCTGGGTGCATCATGTTATTATTTTAATTTATTTTTATATTTTCGATTATATATTTCAATTGTTTTTTTCTCGTATTTTAAAGGTGTTAATAGATGTTTTAAGGGTCTGATTTTAAATCTGCCTGTTATGTTTGCGTGCTTTACCGATTCATTTAAACAAAAACTCTGTTCTAACCCAACAGAATGCAGGATGAAGGCAAAGGTATAGTTTCATTCAATCAAAAGTTTTTTTTTATTTTATCATTTATTTCCGAGAAATAAATGTGACACCTCAGTTTGCCGAGCAATACTTCTGGAATCTCCCCAAGGAACGAGTACCGAGGAGCCTAACACGATAGAACAAAAATATCTCTCATAAAAATACTGATTGCATCAAATAAATTATTCAAGAAGAAATGATTTGTTTTGTTTCATTCCGTATTGTGTAGTACTTCATCCATTCACATATCTCCTGTACATAAAGCACTATTCACAACCAATAAATTAGCAAACGATGAATGAATTGGTTCATAATTTTGTCGAATTACTTGGAATATCATCCAATCATAGATATCATGCAAGTAATTAAGTAATCGTCCGTATACCGAAAAATGACTCGCACCGTATCTAAGTCGGAAAATAAATGTGAAAATCCGAGACCCTTCTCATCTCGAATATTGACCAGGACTACGTTAGGATCCGGTCTCGCCACGCCACTAGCCAAAGACCTGGATTAATCGGGATCATCCTGCTATGGTACAAGTGTCAAGCAATAGGAAAGAAACACGATAAATAAGATTTGATATTAAATTTTCTCAATCATTAACTCATTCATGATATCATGCCAATCATAATTCGCTATTGTAGACGATTCCTGGAGCGATACATCCAGATTACGGTGCGTTTTCCGGCACGAACGGCAGCCAGATACCGACAGGCTATGTGGGACGCAGGATTCTCGATCTCCCCCGTGAGGGAATCTAGAAAGGGTCGTCTTGGCGACAATGTTGAAATGGACATATAATATGTGGCAATCAAGAGAGAGCCAGGTCACAATCCAGCCAGTGAAGTCAGGCAACGAGCGTACAGAGAGGCAATAAGCACTACCAAGCCAGCAATAACTAAGCGTTCCCAGAGACGCCCAGGAAAAGGGGAACGAGCGAAATGCCGTGCGCAACAAATCGGTGAACAAAATTGAAGTTTAGCTGGTTTAACAATTTACCGTATTGATCTGATGATAAATAAATTATACTTGTTGGTGGGTTACAGGGTTTCAAATCTTGCTTATCTTCCTGGTGACCCTAGTAACGCCATACAAAATGATACTACTCCACTTGGCACCCGTTGCTAAGCAACGTTGGAAATGTGTTCAAGTGGTGGATTGTCCGCAAAAATTGAATACCATTGGCTAGTACTATAGTTGCTCGGACAAACCTCGGGTTCACGAGCTGTCGATAGAAGACCTATGCTCGCTTTGCTCGGTCCCTCATAAATAATTGTTCATGGTTAGTGCTTAATTGCCTGTGGAAAACTGAGACGTAATAGGGTTACTTGTGACCGTATTGGTATGTAGTTTCAAAAGAAAAACGACTCAACTAAGGCTAAACTACTCTATTAAATCAAATCACATGATAAATATCTATGGTTTGTCATTCTGAAGTTGCGCTGCTCGACGTCGGGCACGCTCCTTACGTCCCGGTCGACGATTGTTAGCGGCGATGGGTTGCTCTGCTGTCTTGACTACTGGTTGCGGCACTTGAGTTGGGGCGAAGATGAGCGGGTAGGTGACCGCTTCACCTTCTCGGCATACAGCTAGTGCGACTTCTAGCCCCCTGACCTGCGTTCGCAAACTCCGATTGAGCTGGCGTTCTTCGGCCCAGCCTTTTTGAGCTGCGGTAAGTCGTTGGTATAGGACTTTGGTTCGTTTGGGATCTAAGCACGTCGCTTTGATCTGCTGCATTTCACGGGTTAGTTGTAGGACTTGACTAAGTAATTCGGCATTCGCCTGTCTCGCGCGATCTAACTCCGTCTGCAAGATCCGTAGAGAAGCCATTACTGAAATTAAGGGGATTTTTACTCGTCAATTTATAGTCAGCCTAAATATTTTAAAAATCTTTCAATCAACTCAACATTCATTTTCAGCTAAATACGAAAAGAAATTCACACGGTTCTAATTTTTATTGCTATTTAATCACTATGATGTCTCGTTCGTCAGTTTATTCATCCGGGCAGAATCTTTCTAGGCTTCTTTTGAGAGCCTCTACTGTGTATGGACGCCTAGTGTCCCGAACCGGACGAGGTGGATGGGCGACGGCAATCCGCCCAGCAAGGATGTCATCCAGCACATTTGCAAGGTACATCCTTGCCTTAACTACTTGTAAGTCCACCTGCTCCTGCACCCGCTCCCAATGGGTGAGGAGGTCCTGCGCATTCGCAAAGATTTCAGCGGCTGGGTATTCTTGTCTCACTGGTTCGAGAGGGTCGCTACTCGGATCCCGTGCTTTTCGAGGGATAGAATAAGGCCACTGTGACCGGGGTCTTGCTATTGCGTCGGTGGCTCGAAATCTTATTCCCGAGCGTTTCTTCTGAGTGGTAATCTGATTGTTGGACATACTCTGTAACGATTGAAATTTAAATCATGAAAATTAATAGTGTAGGGAATAGGGTCTTTACCATATTAGTTAAAGAGAGTTTAGGTGGGCCCCAAATTTGGTATAATTAGCGCCTAACGTCGGGGTATTTCTAGACTCGATTCGTCTACGATGAAGAAACTCACCTATAAAACAGTTTAGTGCAAAGACGGGTCAAATGTTTTGTGAAATTCATGAGATTGTCATTTTTAGTAATGGCTGTCGAGTAAGAAAGAAAACATTAATTTTACAGCTTGAAATTTGCATACTGTTATCAATCATAATTTCTTTCTAATTCAAGTTTAAGAATCTTTGTAAATTTTTTAGATTTATTTCAATGTTAAATTTTTTCTAACCAAGTTGACAAAATCGTATAAATTTTTTTGATTTATTTTACTGTAAAATTTTTCTAACCAAATTGACAAAATCGGCTTAATTTTAAATTAAATCTCACTAAGGTCAAAACAGATTAGTGTTTAAATTGATCACTTCTATGGTGATTCCGATTATTTGTTGTTGTGTTCATGCTATGTTTATATTAAGGGTCTGCAGGTGCTCATTAGCAAGATATTTGTTTGTATTTATGTTAATTACGTCGACTGTCGCGCCTACTCAGCTAATCCGATCGTCTCGGAATTTCTACTTATCACATTTCAAAATTAGTATGATTATGAACATAATAGTCATTTGTTCTTGTCGCAATATTGGGCTACCTCTGCCTTGGATTTTATCAACTTCCTCGAATGAAGGTTTTCTCCTAATTTGGTCAGGGCCTTTTGCAATCTTATCGAAGTTTGGTGAGTGTTTCAGTGTGTGGTTATCAATAAATTGTCTCTTGAAGTCGATTTTACACGAGGTGAGAATGGATTTTTAACTAATTTTCAAATTTTTAATCTTATGACGGTTCAGTTTACCAGTCGTGTTACATCTGATCAACTTGGATTTTATTTGGTTTAACGCTTCTATCAAGTTGTCGAGTTTATTGTCAATTCGAATTTGCCACATCTATGTCGTCTCATTTTCGTGATATCATTTTATCCTCATCGGAACGCAGCATGAAAAAATGGATGGAGGAAACGCTATCTAATAACTATCTATTCATTCTCAGTCATCTATTGGCTATTATGTTCCTTGAATTAGCGTCTTGCTACTCAATTCAATCATAATTCAGTTCAATCCCCCCTTTATTCATTTGATTGGTGTTGCCTCGGAAACTCTCTGTCGAACTCTCAGCTCATTATAAATTCCAATTAATTTATCTAGAACATGATTCTAATTTATTGGTAAATTTTTAAGTTTTACTTAATTACAACATAGTTCTAACTTGTCGAAGCTATCTAAATGATGTTTCAATTTTGTTGTTGATCCTAAATTTTTCGAGTTGACTTTCCATTTATTCCGCGGTACTATTGGGTTTTACTTTAGTATTGATCGTAACCTTTGTTTATCTCACCGACATGATTTTGGTTTGTGGATAATCCTATATTTTAGTAAGTACGATTTTAATTCCCTATGACTTGTTAACGGTATCAGGCTTACTTCACGAATAAGATTTTACTTTCGTATTAATCATAAACTTTGCCTACTTTATCCATAAGATTTTATTTTTATTAATCGGGAACTTTATTACATTTACATTACAACCCAAGTTTTATTCTGTATTAAACCTTACTAATTTTTGTTACAGACAAAGTTTTCTTTTATATCAAATCACTTTACAATTGAGATTTTATTTCCTACTAACCATGATTTATTAAATTCATTTTATCATAATTTTATTAAATTTATTTTATTTCTTATTAATCATAATTACATTAAATCCCTTTTATGGCATTGACACGGAAGTAGTTATATCAGCAATTTCAATTTACGTTATCCCCGTACCCTTTCCTTTAATTGATCTTAAGGCATAGTATGTTCATATTATATTTATTGAGTGCCCACTGGACTACTCGGTGTGGTGATTTTAAGCCGTTTGTAAGATAATTTTAGGTCGATTTTACAGAATTGAGAAACGAGGAAGCAGCCAGAGGCTTCTTCCTTATTTCTCGCTTCAGCTATAGGGATAAATATTTACGATCCGACCGCTGCGTTGCGCACGCTGAGTCTTCACGGGTGCATATCATTGGCGATCTTCCACGCACTTACATGCATCTGCACTATGTTGATTTTACTAACTTGCGTGATGTGTCGGCTGTGGGCCGGAAAAATTTCGACAGTTAAGATGTTAATTTATAAATTTATGAAAACATATAAATACATATTAATAAAATTTATTAATCATGAAATAAATAAAGTTACCCATTAACCATTCCAAAAATCATCAAATAAAATTGAACATAAAATAGCATAAATACCTCTCTCCCCACATCGACGCCGAGCAGAGCTCCAATGAGATGCAAGGTCGTGATGTGGAAAGAGGGTTCCAACATAACTGATTCTCACCTAAAAATTTAAAATAGATTCGAAGAATTTGCAAAGATAAGGTTTTCACAAAATGGTTTTTGTAAGTTGGGTTTCGAAAAACGGTTCTTTAAGAAAAGTTTCACAATTTTCAAGAATGGTTTTTTGTAAGGTCTTTTTAATGTGAAAATGGATCAGTATTTATACCTAATTGTGTGACGTGTAAAATTTGATGCAGTAAAACAAAATTCGACCTTGTTCTTTTCTAGCAAATTCTATTTTTTAATTTTTATATTTCTTGATTTATTTTTATAATTTTTTATTTAAAGTTTTTTATTGAATTATTGCTAATTCAATTTTTCAATTTAAATTCCACTTTAATGAACTTTAATTGATTTTCCTAATTTCGTCGAATTTGTCGTGTTTTCCTGTTGTATTTGTGTAGGTATCGTGCAGATCTTGGTGCATTTTGTTATTATTTTATTTTATTTTTAGGTTTATTATTTTATATTTAATTCTTTTATTTCTTAGATTTTATAGGGTTTATTTGGTGTTTTTCAGGTTTATTTTAAATTGCGTGTTGTATCTGCGTGTGTGTTTCTGATCCATTTAAACATTTATCAAGGCCGTTTACGTTCTGGCCCAACATTGTTGTTATTTTAGAAGTTAAATAATTGATTGGCAAATAAATCTGTTAAATTGAATTGAGCGAGTGGGGTGCGTGCAATAGTTAATTCTTAAAAGTACTTTCAGGTACATACGAAAGGGACCGAGGTAGAAAATCGCACGTAGACTTTCTACCGGTAGCACGTTGGATCCACTATGAGGCCAGTAGTTAGCAGTTCCACAATTAGAGCTCACCTTTGGCGGTCTAATAACCAGTGGTTACAGTTCCAACGTTGCCTAACAACTGGTAACCATTGGAGGGCGAGAAGGCATTGTATGTAAAGTGGTCAAGGTTAGAAACCCTAACCCCACAAAATAATCAATACTATTAATGTTAAAGATTGATACCTAACTGAATTCATGGGAGATAAAGATATCTGATTAAACATTTCGCCTTATGAAATTAGTTTATTCAATTTAAACAGAATGCCCATAAGAGATCTATACTTAACATCAATGGATATAGAACCAAAACTTATGGAAAAGAGAGATGAGAGAACCTCTTACGAGTTCGAAAGGAGAGATAACGTAAAATTTATAAACTTAAAACCCAATAGCGAATATTTTTTATGCGCACAATGGAATACAGAAGTCGATACGTCACAAAAAAGATGTAAACAGATAAAGATCATACAGATATTTATCTTTTATAGGTCGAGGAACACTAACCCACCAGGTATCTGGATATCATTGGAACTACTCTGGAATCCATAAGCCATCGTTTTTTAAAGTTTAAATTCACTTTTTGAAATTCTTTCTGTGTTACTTATTATAGCTGAAAGAAAACAACCATGCAGATAAAAAAAAATTTAATGAACTTTTAGATAAAATTTTTTTTAAATAGATTATAAGATAAATTAAATTTAAACACAAATTTTGCAAATGTAAAATATTCTACCGTTTTCAGCAAATTATTATATTTATCATAAACTTATGTTTTAATGGAAAATTTTTTTTAAAACAAAATGTTTAAAATTCTTTTAAAAGGAGAAATTAATTATTTTCAACTTTCAACGATAGGTTAATAAGTTATTATTTTTCTTTATTTATCATTATATCGTTTATAGCTCGTAACATATTCATACAAACTCATGATACTCCAAATCCAAATAGTATAAAATTCTTTCCTGGTAGAAAAATTCTTGAAAATTACACTAGAGATTTCCCATCAATAAAAACAGCAAAATCATCGCCACTTGCAAAGTGAATGTTAGTAAACATAAGATTTTATTTAAATTTTTCTAGACAACTTTTCACAATTTCTCAAGTAAAATCAGTGTTTCTAGGACCAGATTTTGTAACAATTACAAAAGTAATATAATTACGAATTACACAAATTATTTTTACTACTAGAATGAAGGTGGGGACTGGTCCATTTTAAAACCTGAAATATATGCTGTTTTAATGGATTTTTTTGAATCAAATGCACCAGTTATATTGAATGAGAAGGAAGAGATATCAATTGACTCTACCGACGATGAAACAGTAATAATGATTAAAGAATTATTAGATAGTAGAATAAGACCAACAGTTCAAGAAGATGGGGGCGATATTGTGTTTATGGTATTTATTTATTTACATAATAAATTTTTACCGTCTTTTCAGGATTTTAAAGATGGAATCGTTTATCTTAAATTACAAGGAGCATGTACCAGTTGTCCCAGTTCAATTGTAACACTAAAGAATGGTGTTCAGAATATGTTAAAATTTTATATTCCCGAAGTACAGGGCGTTGAGCAAGTTGAAGATGAAACAGATAAAATATCAGATGAAATTTTTAACAAAGTCAATGAAACTATTGAAAAAGACAATAAAAATAATGAATAGTTTTATTTCTTTATAACAGTATCAAGCATTAGATAATTGATTTGAAGGGGAATTTGACCCGACTGAAGGTGTTCCGAGCGGAACACTACTGGACGCTAATAGATTTACATTTTGAACAGACTTTTGAATACCAACTACATTCCCTTAATTTGATATTATTTTTACCAATGTTACATAACTTAATACTTGCATCGCTCATTACATCGTTTGAAGATTCTATTTGTTTTAATAATTTCATTAACCATCCCTGTGTTGTGATATCATCCTTCAAAATGTCATTCAAAGAGTTATCTCTCAGAGGATCTGGAAGTACTTGACAAAGTGCTTTTCTTGCTCTAAAATTAGAAATACTTAATTTTCTTCAAACGTAGATTTTTTTTACCGCTAAATAACATCAAAATTAATTTTCTTTCGTATATAAAGTAATAAATTAATTTATAGCTAACTTTGGGTTATCGGCTAATCTCAAGTAACACCGAACAACATGTTTAAGAAGTCTTTGTGAAGGCTCTTTAACAAGATTAATAACCATTTTCCCAAGAATAGTTGCAACATGTGCAAATCGTTCATATGTTTGACAAATATATGCAAGACCAGTGTCATCCAATAGTATTTTTTGCATTATAAAAGTAGCAACCTAAAGCAAACTATGATTGTGAATTATTTAATTTAAATTTCATACAGTTTTGCTTAATTCACTCCCAGATTCCATAATTTTTAAGCAAAGTGGAATTATTTCAGAATGCAATAAAAATGTTATAACTTCATCTTCATCAGTTTTTACAAGAGCTCCAATTACACCCAAACTTGTTAACCTTAAATATTCAAAAGGCCTGGTTTTAGAAGATGTATGAAGAAATGGGTAAAGATATAGTGGGATACTAGTTTGGAGAAATTTTGATCTTGTTTCTGAATGAGATGCAACACATTGTAATAAAGCTAGAGCATTGCAAGCTCTGTTAGATTGATGAGCCTTAATAAATTAATTTAAAAATAACAAATAATTATAGTACTGATAAATTAGGAGGAGTTAAATATGGATAAATAGCACATATCTCTTGAAGCAAAGCAGCTATACCACCGAAAGAAGTCCACAATAATGGAGCTAATTGTGGAACAAATTCACGTTTTTTACTAAATAAATAAGCTTTTAAATAAATTATAGATCATACCATAATTCTAATAAAGCTGTTTCTCTAGTTTCTAAAACATTAAGGTCTTTTATCCATTGAAATATATTTTCCTTTTCTTGGTTAGTAAGATTGGAAATTACAGGATTTGATGCTTGAGAATTTAACTGATTAATTGCCATTATATTATTAAAAAATTAAATTAAAAAAGTAATTAAAACAACTTTCCCGTAATAGTAATTAAATTTTTAATAATATGTCATCAAACAAATTTTTAATGATAAATGTTTAGATCAAAGTATAAATCTTACTTTATAATAATATATATAATTTTCCTTCAACTTAAATTAGTTTGGAGAAAGCTCAAAAAAGTCACCATTCATTATGGTGATCTCCATACCCAGTTTGATCTTGATGGTTTTGGGCCAGTGCGAAGTGACCCTAATAATTGTTTAATCGGACTAAAAAAGCACGAAAACAAGCAACAAACCGATTTAAAATAAAATGTCAAGTAAACACCCAAAAATCCGAAAACAAGAAAACAAATGAATATAAAATCAAGAAACATTAAAATAAAATAAAAATATTACAAAATAACTGCACAAAATCTACATAAACATAGCACAATAACAAGAAAATTTGACCAAAAATTCTGCTAAATTATAAAACTTATTTAACAAATTTTTATCTAGAAAATAAAATGTAATTCAATTATAAACGATAAATTGGCTGAATAAAACAAACGAAAATAAAACTATAAACAAGAATTCTAGAAGGTCAAATTTTGTTTAGTCGCATTAACGCAGACACACCAGATAGCAGATGTATAAATACACATCCGATTTTCAGATTTCTAATCACTTTTTGTGTGAGAAATCTCTTTCAATAACGCAAAAGAGAATTTTTCATAGATTTTTAATGAACCACGTTTTAAGCATGCTTACTAAATAAGCTTTCTACTTGGACGTGCGATATGATTTTATGTATAATGATGCAACCAACACGAATGTATATGTCGTATAATTATACGTTAGGTTTACGATTCAGAATTTCCTACGATGATGAATCTTTTTTGGCCCACAGAGTGCAAAATCTCACATACGTCAACGTGTGGTAAGGAGGATACAGTGTGAGTCTTTTGACTTTTCACTCTTTCGCCTGCCACTGATAAAATCTCAAACACCTGATAGCTCAGTCAGCACCCATTAAATATAATATTAACACATTTAGAAAACTAAGATCAAAATGAAGGGATTGGGTGTGGGCGGAAAGGAACGTTGTGTTGAGCAAAAACTAATTTGAGCCAATACTTGTTTGATCAGCACGATAATGCCTGCGTGTTTTTGAGCGGGAAAACTAAATTTAAAGGAAAACTGTAAATCTAAAAGAAAAATAAAATAATTAAAAATGAAATCAAATTTTTATACAAAATGTAAAAATTTTGATGATAAATCAAACGAATTAAAAAATTATATTTTGAAAATATAAATTAAAATTCCTTGTTTTACCGCATCAAAACACACATACGGAAAATCGTGGTATATAAGGCATTGCTGGGAAAACAAAATTTAGTACATTTTAAAAATCTACTTACGTACTCTAGCATAATTTATTGCATTGAAATCTTATACGTACTGCTGGGAACTGATGGGTAATCAAAAATGTTAATGCAGCCTAAGTGTTAACCAATCCCCACCCAGCGACTGCATAAGAAGTTTAACCGCTAGCCACCCATCAAAATTGACGTTAATAAATGATGAATAGATAATGCCAATTTCTATTAATGCTTGATTACAATTAATTTTAGGCAAGATAAATCTCTAAATTTGTTATTATTAGAACATTCTTTTTAGGGATTTTATTGCACCGTCTGGACGAGGGAAGGGATGAGGACGTCTATATTTTTTCACTTTATATTTTTGGGAAGGTCTCTACAACAGTGCTCGTATACACGACACGTGGCCAATGCAGTAGGAACACTGTTGGGGACACACTGGGTTACATCATATTCCTAATAAAGGCAATCATTCTGATATTAGGATATCAATAATAACGCTGATAACAATAATAATAACTGCCATAATAATAAATGAAATCATCGCCCTAATGTCATTGATGATCACATTCAATAACGGCAAATAAATTTAATTTTAATAACAATAAAAATAATAATCTCAAAATAATTATGAAATCAATAATAATAATAATAATAATAATAATAATAATAATAATAATAATAATAATAATAATAATAATAATAATAATAATAATAATAATAATAATAATAATAACTATAATAACAACAACAACACAGTTTATATTAATAATAATTATAAAACTGACTACTAAGATTAATGACATTAATTATAAGCTTAATAACAGTGATAATAATAATTATAATAAATATAGGTATAATAATAATAATAATAATAATAATAATAATAATATTAATAATCATGATTTCAAAGAAATTTATAAACCTGTCTCTATTACTCCTAAATTAAATATACTATACTCCCTAAAATATTGGTTTATTAGTATCTAAAATAGTATTAATTAATTTTATTAACTATATAGTAAAGGATAAATTTTTGATAATTATAATTACCATTAGTATAGCTAAGAGCTTCCTATTTTGTATTACAGGTTCTCATCATAACTCTTAAAAATCAAAATCTAAGAGATATTCCAAATATATACTACATATTTTATTATCATATTAATGGTAACCTAATTTCCCATCTCCTTCGCTTGCCAATTATTACCATGACAACTTATAATAGTATTTCCAATTTCTATAATAAAAGTAGGTATTGATTTTTAGTTACTTTATCATGTATTTTAGGGTTTTCCGAGGAATCACACCCTCACGTAGAGTGTGGTGGGTTACAGGGTTTCAAATCTTGCTTATCCTCCTGGTGACCCTAGTAACGCCATACAAAAAAATGCTAACCGTCACTTGGCACCCGTTGCTAGGCAACGTTGGTAATGTGTTCAAGTGGTGGATTGCCCGCAAAAATTGAGTGTTACTGCTAATACTATAATTGCTCGGACAATCCTCGGGTTCACGAGCTGTCGATAGAAGACCTATGCTTGCTTTGCTTGGTCCCTTACATGGAAATTTAGACTGATTAGCGTAGATGAGTTCAAGTCTAACTCACGATGACTGAATACATAAGTGCTGATTTATTTAATGAACATAGGACATGCATAACAGTGATAAGTTAATTCGATCGACTTGATGCTTGTGCGGCTCGGCGTCGGGCCCGTTCCTTACGTCCCGGCCGGCGGATGGTTGGTTGGATGGCTGTCGACTTTGAGCTTGGTGCGGCGCCATCAACGGCACGTTGACTCGGTAGTTGGGAAGGGGCGAAGATGAGCGGATACGTTACCGCTTCCCCTTCCCGACAGGCTGCTAGGGCAACTTCTAAGCCCCTGATTTGTGTACGAAGACTCTGATTTAGCTGGCGTTCTTCAGCCCAGCCCTTTTGAGTTGTAGTGAGTCGGTGATAGAGTGTCTTCGTCCGTTTGGGGTCGGACCAGGTCGCTTTGACCTGCTGCACCTCGCGAGTTAATTGCAATATCTGACTGAGTAGCTCCGCGTTTGCCTGCCTAGCGCGGTCTAGCTCGCTCTGCATTAGTTTCAGGACCGACATTACTATAAAGAAAAAAATACTCAGATTAACCTTGTTTAATGTGGAGAATTCTAACTATTTCAAACATAGTTAAGAAGGGAAGTTTATTTAAAACAAAAGTTTTAAGATGAACAACTCATTATAATTTATCATTAATAACATCACTAGGGTAAAATGTTAGTTACGATTGTGCCTGGAGGTCAGGACTCTTCAAGGAACTTCCTGACTCCTTCTTCCGGGGAGTAACCGGGGATGATGGGCACTGGTCGTCGAGTGTTGCGTGCCGGTCGAGCCGGATACGTCTCCGCGATGCGCCCGACGAGGATGTCCTCTTCAACATTGGCGAGGTACATCCTCGCCTTCACAACCTGTAAGTCGACCTCTTCCTGGATCTTCTCCCACTGAGCCAGCATGCTTCGCGCATGGTTGATAATCTCCTCTGCAGGGTACTGTTCTTCCTCCGGTCGGCGGGGGTCATTCCCTCGGCCTAAGATCTGCCACAGAGTTGGGCATGATCGTTTTGGACGTGGTTCCTCAAGAGTCATTGACGGGCGCGCACGTTTCCAGGCTCGGCGCCATTCATCGGCCTCTTGTTTTGAAATCCAGTTTGGGAGCATGAGTTCTTCTGAAATGATTTAATATAATACACTCTCACACTATTTACTAGTATATGAACGTTTAATCAATAGTCATAGGCTCATATAATTAAATTGCTAGTTAATTTCAGGGGGTACATCAATTGATTAAGTTAACGTTCGGGAACTTGATATTTGAACTGGAATCATAAGAATCATGGGAGTGAGATGTATAGGTTGGTGCGTTTGGGTGCTTTCTGTGGTCTCTCTATGTTGGATTTAGGTCGTTCGTCCTTTAATACGTTATCATTTTGGAAAAGAATCTATCTGCGTTCCTCGTACAGCGGGGTCTTATTGATCTGTACTCGGTTCCTCTGCTGTATGGTCAGGATTATCTATGGTCTTTTGTGTGTTAATAATTTTAATTGTTTGCCAAATTGTAACGATTATCTGCGCATTTATGATGCTATTTATTTCTCGAATTGGAGTAATTACTAGTGCATTTATGAATTCAATTATTAATCAAATTGGAACGATTTACTCGCATCTACATAATTTTATTATTTATCCAAGTGGACTAATTGTTGACGCATTCGTCATCCGTTAATGTCGAACAGGATGTTTGCCGTCGACCTTCGGCGAGAATTCGTGTATTCCTAATGGCGACATCCGTTCGCCCTTTGTGCCGGGTATTTGATTATAACGGATTTACTATGAATTTCAATTCAGGTTTATTAATTTATTATTCGAATCTAAATCATTTATCTTTTTAGAGGACGAAACTTGGAGTTACTACAGGTATGAATTCGAATCTAGTTTGGTACATTCGGGTGATCTTTATACTATGGGAGTCAGTGCGGCTGTAGCATGGGTTCACGGATTACTCTATGGAGACAGTGAGTTTTATTTTGCCTATCTAGTGGTTTATGATTTTACTTCAATGCAGTTATCGCGTTTGGGGAGTTATTCGTGGCGCTTATCTGGGTGCTGTTCTTCGATTCACGTTATTTGAATTCTGATCGATTTAGTGTAAACTTATAAATGGCAGTTATGAATAAATTCTTATCCATTTTATTCGTATTTTATAATTTTTATTTTTTCTGAATTTTTTAGACTATTCAAAATTCATTCTAAAGTTAATGGATTTTCTTTGGATTTTTATGCGAACCTCGTTTAATTACATGAAGGTATTGTCATTATTTTAATTACTAAACACGCTCGGTTTGGATTTAATTTGGTAGCCGATCTTAATTTACCTATTGAATCATTTCAATCCTATGTCGCAGGTAGTTATCAATTTGAGTAATTTGATTTTAATCGTAGTTTCACTCTACTTTCTCCACACCTTCTTTCAGCTTGATTTGCGGTTTACTTGATCAATAATTGGAAGTTCACCTAGCCTTAACCAATGTTGGATGTATTAATTTTAATCTGCAAGCCGCTCGAATTTTTTCTTAGTTAAATACTTTGAAAGGGTTTCTTTACTGTTAACTAAAATACTTTACTTTAATGAGTTTGGATCTTTAAACTAATTTGACCTCCTCTTTACCCAAAGAATTTCATGATCAAAATTTTACTTTACTGACACTGGATCCCTTTAGTTTTTAAACAGTGGATTAATTTAGTTCAAATCTATAATTGCTCGAAATGCTTTCGATGATTATTTTCATTAATATAAATTAAATCAAAACGCTATTTTTACTTAGTAATTATTTAGATCAATGGATCAAATCAATTTAGGAGACATTGTTGAATTACTTATAATTTTATAAAATGAATTGTAGTAATTTAATTAATGGTTTACCTACTAATAACAAATTAGTTCAATTTACTGAATGATATATTTATAACCAGTTTACTTTTACTCCATTATTTAATTTAACCAAAGAGATATTTGTAACTAATTTTACTTTTGATCCGTAATTTAATTTAATTCAATCAATGAGATAGTTGTAATCAATTTGCTTTTAATTCATAATCTAATTTAATTTAATCTACGAGATAATTGTAATTAATTTGCTCTTAATCCATAATGTAATTTAATTTAAGCAATGAGATAATTGTAATTAATTTATTTTTAAATCCATAATTTAATTTAATTATGATCAATTTATTTTCAATCCATAAGGTAATTTAAATTAATGATTTTTATAGTTATTTCGAAATAAATTCAATTTAGTATACCAATGATCAAATTAATTCAAATTATTAATTCAGGTTAACTATATCAACGACTTCAGTTTAATTTATCCCCGTACCTTTTCCCTTTACTAGATCCTAGGCGCATTTGTGTTTACATTATATTTATTGAGTGCCCACTGGACTACTCGGTGTGATAAGTTTAAGCCGTATGTAATGTAAATTTAGGTCGATTTTTCTGAATTGAGAAACGAGGAAGCAGCTAGAGACTCCTTCCTTATTTCTCGCTTCAGCTATAGGGATAAATATTGACGTTACGACCGCTGCGTTGCTCACGCTGAGTCTTCACGGGTACATATCATTGGCGATTTTCCACGCACTTACATGCATCTGTACTGTGTAGATTTTACTTCCTTGCGTTATGTGTCGGCTGTGGGCCGGAAAAATTTCGACATTTTTAATTCATCAAATAAATATATTTGTAAAACAATTTAGGTATATTAATAATATTTATTAATTATACGACAATTCAACAAAATTACCCTTCATTGACCAAAATAACAAATATCATCATATTGCATCAAAATAACATAAAATAAAATGCCACTCTCCCCACGTCGTCGCCAAGCAGAGCTCTATAGAGATGCTACGGACGCGATGTGGAAAGAGGGTTCCACCATAAATAATTCTCACCTAAATGTGCTGAAAGTAATTCTGAATAAAACTAAATGCTTTCAAAAATAGTCTCGAAAATAGTTTAAGATTTTTAAGAACCAGTTAAAATGGTTAGTTTCGAAAAACGGTTAAATTTAATGTGAAAATGGATCAGTATATATACCTAATTTTCTGGTGTGTGAAATTTGATGTAGTAAAACAAAATTCGACCTTGTTATTTTCTAGTAAATTCTATTCTTTGATTTTAATATTTTTTGATTTATTTTTATAATTTTTCATTTAGAATCTTTATTGAATTATTGCTAATTCAAATTTTTCGATTTAAATTTCACTTTAATGAACTTTAATTGATTTTTTCAATTTCGTCGAATTTGTTGTGTTTTCTTGTTGTATTTGTGTAGGTATCGTGCGGATCTTGGTGCATTTTGTTATCATTTTAATTTATTTTTGTGTTTATTAATTTATATTTAATTCTTTTATTTCTCAGATTTTATAGGGTTTAATTGGTGTTTCCTGATTTATTTAAATCTGCATGTTATGTTTGCATGTGTGTTTCTGATCCATTTAAACATTCTCAAGGCCGCTTACGTTCTGGCCCAACAAGTGTCTACTACCACTGACTCTCACTACAAGGTATATTTATTAATTTATTTCAAATTTTATTAACTTTCAATTGCAGAATTCACAGATTCAACTCCCAAACGAAATACATGAAATCGGGAACGTTACAGTTATAAAATTTGATTTTTATTAACTTAGAATTTTCTACCATTGGTGATATGTTTTTATTTTTATAAATAAATTGTGTAATTAGTATTTTATTTATTACTTATAATTTATTTTCAGATTAATAAAATTTTTGTACATGGATTTTATTAGTTCTTAAATTTGATTTTTTTCCACGTTTCAATTTATTAAAAAAAATATTTACTACGTTTATTTTATATGTTGGAAATAAATATAACTAGACTACCGCAATTTACATTCAAAGAAAAGCAAGTTATAAGTAAATTAAAAAATTCATAGTCTTCAACCCTTCTTTTTAAAGTAGTTAGTTACATACCTTTAGTTACTACAAAATATTTTTAACCAGCACCAATTGTTAATAGTCGGTTTGAGACGTAGATCAGGGTAAAACTCAATCAAATTATATAAAATAATATAAAACTAAAATAATGTAAAGTTTATTTTATACGGGTAGTCTAATAATTCCCGTTCATGATAATATATAAGATCAAATTAAATATAAAATTTTCAACATTAACATTAAATTCAATAAAATTATGATAACAGTATTAAAATAATACTAATAATAATGAAAATAATATAAAGTCTGAATATAATTATTGACGAATTTATACTCCTACAGCTTAGTTTGAGACAATTTTTTATCAAGAATTATCGTTTATGATCGATTGTGAGGTAGTAATTTGTGATATCTTCAAGAAATCAAAATTAATTGGGTATCTCTTTAACCGTAATTGGTGTAAATTAGCAATTTCATTCATTTTGTCATCTATCCTACATTCGATTTTTGGTTTACCTTTAATTTTGTCCTTCGTATGCATTAACTCCTTGATATATTTTTCATATGTCGTTTGTTGACCTTTATATTTAGACCTTTCCCAGGATCTCAACACTACTCTTTCAAGGGTTAGGAGATAAGATTTAGAAAGGGAGAATACTGAGCGGTTCCAGCTACTGCCTTCACCACGGGTACCCGCTAACCACCGGTTCGATACGGGGTAACAAAGATTCATTTTAATAACTTGTAAGTATGTAAATTATGGTGAGTATATAGAGAAAGTAAAATTAATCACAGTTTTTTGAAATTTACTCCTCGTGATGATTGCTCGATAATAAAATAAATTTCAAAAATAAAATTGTAAAATATTTTAGTTAAAAATTTATTTTTATAAAAAAGGCATTTCATGAACAATAACAAAAATCCTACAATGACATTCATACTCATGGTAATGTACAATAATAAAAAATTCAAATTAATAATAATAAACAAAAATGACAAAAATTATAAAACACAAATAATATTTACTTTTGCTTTCTTCCCAAGAATAAAAATTTAAGAATAATAGTTAAATCGTCCGAATAAACTGATAAAAGTTTTAAATTTTAGAGAGTAAGAGTGTAAAATAAAATTTTTAAAACGTGCTGAAAGAATAACTCTGAGATTTGTCTAACCACCACTGCCTTATATACCACGATTTTTCGTGTGTGTGTTTTGATACGGTAAAACAAGGAATTTTCCAGAGTATTCTTAAAATATAATTTTTTATTCCTTTTGATTTATTATTAAATTTTTACATTTTTTCGTATAAAAATTTTATTTAAATTTTTAATTATTTTATTTTTTTTTTAATTTTACATTTTTCCTTTTAAATTTAGGTTTCCGGCTCAAAAACACACAGGCATTATCGTGCTGGTTAAACAAATATTGGCTTAATTAGTTTTTGCCCAACAGTTCTGTCAAGTTATATTTTACTATCATCTATTTGAAATTATTATTTTTTGTGGGTATCACGATAATCGAAAACTTTAAAGTAAAATTTGTTATTTTATTATTTTATTTTTATTTTTGTTATTATGTAAATTTTATATATTGTCATATGATGATTATAATTTAAAGCACTCTTATAAAACTCTTATTTAAATTTTTTTTCTTTATTTATATTTGACAGGATATTATCATAAATTGATTAAAAATTTCATTTTGATTCGAATCTCCATCGCGAAAATTAAATTTCATTCATCGATTTTTAAAAACTTAATAGCAAACAACCACACAAGAAAGCAAAATGAATTTCCTTTACCCCGAATTAAACCGGTGGTCAGCGGGGAACTCGAAGTGAAGGCATTGTTGGAGATGCCCTATATTCTCCCTTCCGAAATCCTATCGCCCAACCCTCGAAAAAGCGCGTTGTGACCCTGGGAAAGGCATAACTATAAAGGATAAAAAATAAAAATCGGAAGAACATATAGAGGAGTTAGTTATTACAAATGACGCAATTATTAGTAAACTGAAAATAAATTTAAGATAGACAATAAAACGAATGAAAACACTACTTTTGTTGGACGCACAGGAGTTATTAAATTTCAGAGATTGCTCGTCATACTGATGTGACCTTCACTATTAGTGGCTAGGGAGAATCACCTGACGCGCCGCACGATTTCAGTAACCATTATGTACCCATGACCGAAATCACGTTGGCACTGTACACAATGGCCGAATGCCATTCGAGCAGGTGAGCGCCATTACTAGCACTACTCCTCGAAGGACCTTCGTCTTTCCCGAGTTGTTTGCTGCCGTTAGAAGGGCTTACGCTCTCATATATTGGTTTTCATTACGTTTCAACCCCCGGAGAGAAAATTATGAGTGATCATCAAACCCCGGTGATAGTTCACCACAGTTTATCCCTTTTATTCGCACCCCACTTCTCATGCATCAAATCCCTTAATTTAGGTTCAACATGAAAACGAAAACAAAAGGAAAACATCATATTATTAACGAATTGGTTTAACAAGACAACAAGAACAAAATATCATTTAATATTAGTCATGTCAAGTTGTCAAGGAAGGAAAAATCCACGCAGGCTCTTTAATCACACTAGAATCAGTTTCGATTTTTCGTTAGTCTTCTTCATCGATGTCCGTCGGGAAATATTTCCTCTTCATTGGCCTGTATGGCGGAGGACTCGCTAATTGATTTTCCTCTCTCCGAGTCGAGGGACCCGCGATCTCTTGCTCAGCGATAGTATTAGGCACTTCGCCCGTGAGCACGGCGATGTCTTCGGTTCCGAGCCCCAATCCATCGAGGATTTGGGTGACCGGGAAAGATTCCGGATCCTCGTCGGTCAGATTAATGTGAATGGACCGGGCAGGCGATCGGAATATTATATTGGGAGCATAGAGGATATCTGAGTCAAATTCCGGAAATTCGAACTCCTGGTAGAGTGGAGGCGGACCACTGACCGGGCAGGAGGTCTCAGCGGGTTCCAATCCTGTGAGCACTTCTTCCGCTTGACGGCGTCGTGCGCGACGTCGCCGATTTCGGTTCGGTCGCCGCCGCGTCCGGTTGATAACAGCACTTTCTACAACTCCGATAGGCGGTTGAGGAACAACTGACTCGACGGGTAGGACGGGAGCTTCGGAAATCGGGTTCATAGAGGTGGAGAGGGAAAAAGAGACACTGGTAACGGGAAGGTGATGGGCTGGCATTATATCTAGTTGACTGGCCCTGATGCTTCCCGGGACGTGAGCCCGAAGCTCGACGTCCGTAAACGCACGTCGGAGTGCGGTTGACTGCTCCTTGATAAGCAGTCGCTGAGCGCGAGATTCCGTGATCAGCTCATCTCGCGCCCGAGTGAGCTGTTCTATCTTCCGCCTCAGCACTTTGATGGCATCGGGCGGGGCCCAAGTACCTTTTATCCGATCATATTTGGCCTGGAGTGTATCATACTGCTGTTTCAGCTCCTCATATTGATGGCGAACGGCCACGATCGAAGGTGGAAGTCGGTGTATTTTCGGTAACCCATTCAATCCGGAATTGCTATTATTATTCATCCTGAAAGTGGAAACAAGAAAAAAATGAAACGAAGTCCTCCGAGAGGCGAAGTGGTAATAAAATACGGGGACATTGGGGAGGGGTCGGATGGCGATTTTATGGGTTAACTCCTATTTTTGTTAATTTCCCCTGTATTTCATTGTAATGTAACCATTTATTATTATTAGACGGGATTACTGTCCTCTCCATTTATTCTATTATGATTCAATCGTCGATTATTATTGGGTCAAACTATTATTATGTTTTATGTATTTTATTTTAAGTTAACCATTAATTATTAGTAACTTCACTACTATTATTTTATTTATTTCATTACAGTTTACCCAACAATTATTATTTGATTCAACTATCATTGCCTTTATGCATGCTATTATAAGTTAACCATCAATTGTTGTTACGTTAACCACTATTATTTTATTTATTTCCTTATGATTCAATCACTAATTATTGTTAGATTAAATTATTATTATCTTTGTATATATTATTATAAGTTGACCCTAATTATTATTAAATTAACCATTATTATTTTATTTATTTCCTTATGATTCAATCACTAATTATTATTAGATTAAATTATTATTATCTTTGTGTATATTATCATAAGTTGACCACTAATTATTATTAAATTAACCATTATTATTTTATTTATTTCATTACAATTTAACTAATAATTATTATTTGGTTAAATGCTTATTATCTTTATGTATTTTATTACTAAAATAGATTCTCTACGTATAATCATATGGGTTCTCGAACAGAGAACTTATACAAATATTAAGATTAATGGATTGTTAACGGTCTCTTCAGGTTAATAACGTCAAAAAAATAAAACCCAATATTACTTAATGTTAAGGTCTACGCTCCTCTTCTATCATAACATTTAGGTGTGTTGAACTGAATTAATGGGTTTTAGTTGATTTAAATGAAATTCGGATCTTGGTTAATATCGAACTGTGAATCCCAGTTGAGTTAGGTGGGTTGGCTCGTCTGGACGAGTCGGGACATCTCCGTAACGATTCCAATTTGGCTTATGTAACTGGTATTCAAAAATCAGAATTTAAATACCTAAGGTCATTTATGCGTGACCATTATCAGTTTATGTAGAGCTATTGTTATTGATTTGATTTTGATATATTGTAACATTGTGATGTTTTATACTGTTGACATCTTCTCGATTTGGGGCACATAATTTAAATCCACTGGTTAAAGATTCGGCGTTCTCACGTGCTGTCACTCCCATAGGCTATACTTTCCGTATTTTTATTTTCCACGGCATACCATTCAGTTTCGCTAATTTATAGGCTTTCTTTTCACTTGGATCTTATTCATATGGCACTTATCGCATTTGACTATTCTTATACTTAACCCTACTACCCATTTTCTTACTAATTAGTCCGAAAAGAAAATGATTCGTATGATCTATTCGAGATCATTCCTAAATTCCCCTTAACTCTACTGCCGCATCTTCCCTGATTTTAATTCGACTCGTTCCGGCCACTTTTCAGTAGCCGCCCCGAGTATACAACGGCGCCTGCGTAGCGGTCCTGTGCATTATCGCCAGACCCGACTGCGGACTGCCGAGGGGTCCACGAGGCATGACCCACGAGCACAACTAAGGGTTTTCACCCACTAGCCGGCCCGAGATCCGTCCCATGGACCATCTATTCCAATACTATACTATATATGAGATTAAAGGGGTCGGACTATAAATATGAACATAATTAATTATCATAGAAGAGAATGAAACATTTATTGCATACGGATTAATATTAAAGCATATGAAAATTAATACAAAATTTATACAAAACCAAAAATCCTTACGTTATAAGAATTCTCTTTATCGCAAAGTTTCAATGGCATACAAGTTAAAAAAATTTTTAAAGTCTAATTTGAAGTGAAATTAAGTTAAAAATAATGAAATTCATCACTGTATTTATACTATTTTTATGCATGTGTGCGACCAATAGGCGATTTTCTGCCATTTTTAGGGCTTTTTAATTATTTAATTGCTTTAAAATTATTTCTATTATTTTTTATATATTTTCTTTATTTTCTATATATAATTTAGTTTATCTTTGAATTTTACTTTTATTATTGTTTTTCTGATAATATTATTTTTGCCCTTTTTATTTGTTTTCTGGTCGCCACTTCTGCCTATGTTTTTTCTAAACCTTATTTTGCAAGGTTTTGGCAGTTTATTTTATTTTTAATATGTTTCTTTCTGCAGCTGTCTTGCTTTTTCATGATTTTTATTAATTATTTGTTTTTATTTAATTTTGTTATATTTTTATTTTGTTTTAATTAATATGTTTTTCATTAATTTTTGGTATCTTTGTGCGGTGCGTGCTTATGTACAGTGATTCGTTCCACTACCTTCACTCTCATTCTCTATCTTTAATTTTTATTTTTTGTTTGAATTGTGGCTCTGAGCCCAACACTTTACACAAATTATGGACAATTAAACACAAAATCATTTTGAATTTGAAAATTACGAACCATTACTATTGTTGGGGTTAGGCGATTTTCAAAAATTATAATATTAAATAAAAAAAATTTAAAAATAATCAAAAAATTAAAATCAATATTTTCCGGGGGAAATGGGTATGTGCCGATGCCAATTGACGAGAGGAGTACAAAAATAATAATATAAAATTAATTTGGGATCCCTAGAAAAAGTTATTTAAAAAATACAAATTAATTAATTAATTAAAATGACGAAAACAAATAAATTAAATTAGGGAGAAATTTTCCAATTGGATAAATTTAATTACGAATGGAACTGATTATTCCCTAATGTGATTTATTTCGCAGTCTTCTCCTGGGGAACGGCCGAAGCTGCCATAAGATGAAAGTAAATTGTTTAACTTGTTCCACAGGAGTTCAATGTAAATTGCCGTAAATCAGATTAGTTGTTTGAGGAGAGATTCCCTATATAAGGGAGTCTCAAATCAACAACAGCGACATAAATAATTTTGAAAAATAGCGAGTAACAGAAAAGTTAAAAAGGTTTGTGAGATTGAAGAAGAACTAATCAGACTTGTCAAAGATATTTTAGTAATTAATTGAAAAGGAGGCTTCCCGTGGGATTGCTACCATTATTGTAAAAGTAACATTAGAATTGTTGTGAAATTGTTGGTATCGAATAAAAGTTTTCCTAGTTATTTCAGTATCATTTAAAGAGCATGTGGAGTCAGAGCAACAGTTCTACCGAACCAAATAAAATTATAACTCAACAGTGTAAAAGCCGATTGAAGTGACAACACTTAGCAGAAATACTTAAATGAATGTATTAGATTTTCTTATTTTAAAAGTCTCACAAAAATTATTTTCGTATAAGCTTCAGACGAATTAACTCGTTACCTATTTAATTCGAATTACTATATCATGACTATTATTATTATTTTCAATCCTATTGTGATATTTTTATTTAATTTAGTCTCATTTTCATTATTCATACATTTACGCCTATTTTAATTCTATTGTTATTATTTTCAAAATTTTAAAGTTGCTCTTGTGAATATTAATTTTATTTTTTTTATGTGCAATATTATTGGTATAACTATGCTTATCAATATTGAATGCATTTTATATTTATTATTCGTATAATTTTAATTTAGTTTCTATCAAAATTCCAATGATCTGAATTCAACTCTGACCCAAGTTATAGTTCGATCTAAATATAAAATAACAAATTTTCAAAAAATAAACTATCCAATTAATCTTACTATTAGGTTTTGCCTATTTCAAAATAAAATAATCACAAAAATTACGGCAAGTTTTATTAACATTGAAGTGAAATAATGAAAAAATAAATCATAAATTTAGTCACCTAAAATAAAATACAGAATAAATACATAACCAATTTTATTAACTCAAGAAAATCACATAACAAAAGATCCATGGTGGGTTAATCATTTCCAAGCGAAGTGGTAGGAAAATCTATAATTAAATTCATCTAATTTAACTTCAATCAAATAAAAATTACCATGTTATGTATAACAGCAAATATTAATTCCAAGCAGAGAAATAAGAAAATCAAATTTATTTGAATTAACCGAGTAAGTTGAAAATAAGATTAATATATATAGGTGTTATTAATTTATCTTTTAGATTTTTGCTTTTAAATGGGCATAATGGAAACCCTTAATATAAGATAGGAAATTCGTACGAGTTCTGGTGTCAATCATACTATATAAGTTAATTTTCCTATTACCATACTATATAGATAATTACAATCGATTAATATTGTTTTCGGACATTAATGGAACCATCATTATTGGTATTATAATATGAACATTATGATTAGTTTTAAGATTTACATTAGCATATTTAGAATCATTTTTATAATCATTATTATTGGTGGGTTACAGGGTTTCACATCTTGCTTGACTTTCTGGTTACCCTAGTAACGCCATACAAAAGGATGCTGATCACCACTTGGCACCCGTTGCTAAGCAACGTTGGTAATGTGTTCAAGTGGTGGATTGCCCGCAAAAATTGAGTACCATGGGCTAGTACTATAGTTGCTCGGACAACCTTCGGGTTCACGAGCTGTCGGTAGAAGACTTGTGCTCGCTTAGCTCTGTCCCATGCGTAAGAGTGTTCCTGATCAAAGGTGGAAAGATGGTCGAAGCATTCCGATTAACACCTATGTATCTTTATTATGAGAAATGATTTGACTACAACACATTTATTGAAATTAACACATGTAGGGATTCAACGTGAGTTAATGAGATGGATTGGCTGCTCTGCGTCGGGCACGCTCTTTGCGTCCTGGCCGACGATTTACGGGCTGATTAGTGGGTTGTTCTGCTAACTGAGGGTTCTTTGGCACCATCTGGGACGGGGCGAACACGAACGGGTACGTTACCGCTTCCCACTCCCGACACACTGCTAGAGCGACTTCTAATCCTCGTATTTGCGTATGCAGGCTGTGGTTGAGCTGCCGCTCCTCTGTCCAGCCTTTCTGTGCGGCGGTCAGACGGTGGTATAATGTCTTTACCTTCCCCGGCTCCTTCCAGGTTCCTTTAATTTGTTGGATTTCGCGGTTCAACTGAATAACTTGGGCCAGTAATTCCTCATTTGCTTGCCTTGCGCGGTCCAATTCGGTCTGTAGGATCCTTAGAGAGGACATCACTGTAATTAAATGGATTATTGTAATTTCAATTTATGATTAGTCAAGTTGAGTAGTCTTTGATTTTATTAAACAAATCAAGAGTTAATTCCAGTTATATGAGAGAGAAGAAAACACACAAATTTCTAACTATTATTAATCAATCACTACATTAAGTGTCTCTGTTATTTCAGTTGTCTGGGCAATACCGCTCTAGGCTTCGCTTGAGGGCTTCTACAGTGTATGGTCGCCTGGTGTCTCGAACTGGACGGTGTGGATAGGCGACTGCGATCCGCCCGGCAAGGATGTCCTCCATCACGTTTGCAAGATACATCCTTGCCTTGACTACTTGCAAGTCCACCCGCTCCTGCACCCGCTCCCATTGGGTGAGGAGGTCCTGTGCGTTGGAAAATATCTCGGCAGCTGGGTACTGTTGTCTTTCGGGTTCATAAGGGTTGTTATTCAGATCCAGTGCCCTTCGAGGGATAGGGTAAGGCCATTGTGATCGGAGTTCGTCTATGGCGTCTGCAGCCCGTGGTGTCTTTCTCGAGTGCTTTTTGCCAGATGATTGTACAGTTGTCTGATTGAGTGACATGATCTGAAACAATTAGGGAATAAACCATGAAAATTAATATTAATGGGAGAAATTTCTCCACATCGGTCATAATGCGTTCACCAATGCGGGTTCAAGGACTGGCGTACTTATTGTTAAGTGCGGTGTCGATTAACATTGAGGGTTCTTCTTCAATCAGTCGGTGGGCTGGTTTTTATGTGATGTCTTGGGTTAACATTTTGGTCGTGGATCGGCAAGACCTATCCTGGCTTGAGTATCAGATTTATGTTGAGCATAATTAATCTAAGGATGACTAGAAAATTTAGATGACCTGTCAACTCAGCTTAATGTATTAGGGCATCGTTATCGGATTTGCCAATATCGTTGGTAGCAGTTGAATTGAGAGTGTTAAGTTAATTATCAGTTGATTTGCGCGATCTTTATTTAGTGTGAGGTTGAAGGTCGACTATAACATGATGATTCGTATTCTTGAATTTAAATGATATCCATAAACTCTCTCAAGAGGAATCGGCGGTGGTTTGCCATTGCAACGGTGCGTTTCCGTTGAATGGATCGTTATAGTTCACTATTGTCGTCAGTGATCGGCAGGATATCCGGTGATTTTCTCAACGTCGAAAATCTCGGATTGGAAGTGATATCCTGTTGATATTGATTATGTCGTCGTTAATTGTGGGGATATCCGTTTCAGTTTAATCAGTTTGGTTACGGCGATTCTTATGTTATTTCTCGTTGGAATGCTATTATGGTTACGTTCGAGAAAACATTTACAATTTACGGTAGGCTTCGGGAAATCTTCCTCGACACTGTGATGTCATCTCGCGCATCTGAAGCTGTATTATCCAGATGCTTTGGAATTTTTCGTCATTGTTTCGCCAGGAATGTTGGGACTTATTTTATTATTATGCTCGAATTTATTGGGGTCGGCGGTAAGCCTTTTATGTATGTTGTCATTAATGCAATCTCATGATTATATTTCTCTATATACAATAAATTTTGTTTGTTATTTTAATTGAACTTAAAGTTTCTGATAATTTTATATTAAATCACTATTTGGGTTTCACCTCATTTTTGATTTTAACCGGTTTTTAGCTCTATGTTATTCATCTAGTCAACCTTTTTATCTCACCTTTGGTAACATTAATCCACGACTTCAGGATAACTTTATGAATTATATACACGTTTCGTTATTTGGAATCGATAACTTCAATTTTTAATTACTCTAGTTTTATCAATAGATAATTTTAAACACATCATTCCCTACCTTTATTTTAATGAATTATAATAACTTAACTGATGGGCTATTTGCTATTACGCTATTGCTAATCAACAGTTTAAGATCCTCTAATTACTTTTACTCACTAGTTAATCGATGAATTAATCTAATCTAATTACATTTATTCAATCTTTACTTCAACTTAATTGTACTAATACATTCAAAGGGTTATTTGTCGTCATTTTACCTTTTATTAAAAATTTATAATAATTTAACCACTTTACTGTTAACAAATTATAATAATTTGATGAACGGATTACGTAATAACTACTCTAATTTTTAAGTCATAAAATACTTTAATTGTTACTTTATCTGTAGTAAACAGTTATTTCAATTCACATTTTAATTTAGTTGAATTATTTAGTTGATACTTTCTGCAAATTTAGGAAAAGATACAAACAATTTAATTATACTAATGATTTTTCTAATTCATCTAAAACTCTTAGTTCGCCGTGGTTATATCAACGATTTTAACTTAATTTATTCCAGTACCCTTCCCTTTAATAGACCTTAGGCGCACATTGTGTTCATATTATATTTATTGAGTGCCCACTGGACTACTCGGTGTGATGATTTTAAGCCGTATGTAGTATGATTTTAGGTCGATTTTACAGAATTGAGAAACGAGGAAGCAGCCAGAGACTTCTTCCTTATTCCTCGATTCAGCTATAGGGATGAATATTGACGTTACGACCGCTGCGTTGCGCACGCTGAGTCTTCACGGGTACATATCATTGGCGGTTTTCCACGCACTTACATGCATCTGTACTATGTAGATTTTACTATCTTGCGTTATGTGTTGGCTGTGGGCCGGAAAAATTTCGACATTTTAATTTATAAAAGCATATAAACAGTTTATGTAAATAATATTTATTAATTATAAATGACAATAACATAATTACCCCTTTTCACCATTCCAAAATTCATAAAAATCATCATAAAATAACATAAATACCACTCTCCCCACGCCGACGCCGAGCAGAGCTCCATTGAGATGCAAGGAACGTGACGTGGAAAGAGGGTTCCATCCATAAATATTTCTCACCTAAAAAGGGGTTTCCAAGTAATCTGAAAATAATTTTTCAAGATTTGAAAATATGGCTTAGACTTCAAAAATGGTTTTAAACGATTTTCGAAATGGTTCTAAAAATGGTTTTTAAACAATTTCAAAAATGGGTTTTTTTAAATGTGAAAATGGATCAGTATTTATACCTAATTTTCTAGTGTGTGAAATTTGATGCAGTAAAACAAATTCGACCTTGTTATTTTCTAGCAAATTCTATTATTTATTTTATTATTTTTTGATTTATTTTTATAATTTTTCATTTAGAATCTTTATTGAATTATTGCTAATTCAAATTTTTCGATTTAAATTTCACTTTAATGAACTTTAATTGATTTTTTCAATTTCGTCGAATTTGTTGTGTTTTCTTGTTGTATTTGTGTAGGTATCGTGCGGATCTTGGTGCATTTTGTTAATACTTTAATTTATTTTTATGTTTATTATTTTATATTTAATTTTCTTATTTCTCAGATTTTATATGGTTTAATTGATGTTTCAGTGGGTTTATTTAAATTGCGTGTTATTTTTGCGTGTGTGTTTCTGATCCATTTAAACATTTTTCAAGGCCGTTTACGTTTTGGCCCAACATTATTATTATTATTATTATTATTATTATTATTATTTTTGCCATCAGCATGATTGGCGTCATTAAGAATAGAATGTGATCCAGGGTGATCCTAACAATGTTCCTACTACATTGACAAAGTGTCGTGTATACAAGCATTGTTGTAGCGACCTTTCCCAAAAATATAATGCGGAATAAAATACAGACTTCCTCATCCCTCCACTCATCCAGTTAGTTTGATAAAATACCGAAAAGGAACGTTTCAATAGAAATTCAAGGATAAACTTATGAAATAAATTTTACTTTAATTAATTTTTAACCATGTATTAATAAATGCACGCGTTATCTGATCATTTATCTATTCTAGTGGAACAAAACAATCAAATAATAGAGCGATTCCGGAAAGATGTAGCCAAATACCATCAGAAGCGATGGTTAAAAATCAAAGAGCCGAAGCTCTAGTACGCCGATGCCGGCGCATTGAACAAACTTGCGTAAGACCAGAGGAAGTGGTTTAATTGAGGGCCGAAATTGAAACTTTAAATTTAAGACTGGCTCAAAACGAAGATGCTCTGATGCAAGCAGAACAGAAGATCCGAATACAAGACAGCGAGATAGTAGAGCTAAAATTGAAAGACGAGATCCGGGCTGGACTCGTGCGGTGAGGCAGCCACCTTGTCTGCCGAGCAGGAGGCAATAGTTATAAGGAACGTGATCGAGAAGGACATCGGAGTCAAGATTATCACTCCAGGAATCTCGCGCCCACCAGAAAAAAAGCCGAAACGAAATAGGCAGAGAAATAGGCCAGGTAAAAAGTAGCGCGAGAGGCAGAATAAAGTTAAAACTGCTAGCATGGTGGGGCACATTCTCTAGTTCAACGGGATTTGAGCACCCAAAAAAACAACTTAACTTTGTGATATTTGTTAGTTCTGTTTTTTTTAAATTTTAATCATCAATCGTAATGTTACTTGTGTCTAGTTTTTGTTTTGTTGATGAAAGAATTAAATCAGTTAGAAAATTAAGAGCAGGGACCGTTAAACCCAGAGCACGAAATCTTCTACAACAGCTCATGGACCCAACCGAATATTAGGGCATTAGCAGTCTTTGAAAAGAGGCTCACCATTTACTAATATTCACACACTAGAACACAGTACCAACTTCATTTTTTGACAGGTGGCTAGCGGTTAAACTTCTTATGCAGGCGCTGGGTGGGGATTGGTTAACCATTAGATCTTTACAAAATGTCTTGCTACCTATCAGTTCCCAGCAGTTGTAATTATTAAAACTTAAACAGCCGCCAAAATAAAGATAAATATAAAACGATTAAAATTCAAATAAAATTAACAAATTGTGAAACTAATGGTAGGGAGAAAGAGTATAATCGTTATTAATTCGGTTTCTAAATATACGGGTGGGATTTTGCTAAAAATGAGGTTTAAGAAAAATTCGTAGGATTATTGGATCAATAAGAGTTGTTTCGCGGAAAATAACGGTGGATCCCTGCCAAAAATATTAAAGTAATGTTTCTTATGATAGTTTAGGGGCTATAGTGGTATAACAACAACGATTAATATACTGATAAGAATTATATAGATCATAATGGTAATAATAGCGAAACAAATGAGTTGAGAATAATATCTAATAAAATTCTAAGATAATTGTTGGGCAAAAACTAATTTGAATTCATAATTTGTTAGACCAGCACGATAATGCATGTGTGTGTTTGAGCGGGAAAACTAAATCTAGAAAGAAGAATGGAAAAGTTAAAAGAAAAATAAAATAATTAAAAATTAAATTAAGTTTTTATACAAAAAATGCAAAAAATTTAGTAATAAATCAAAAGAATTAAAAAATTATATTTTAAAAATATAAATTAAAATTCCTTGTTTTTTCTGCATCAAAACACACACTCGGAAAATCGTGATATATAAGGCAGTACTGGTCGAGCAAAAGTCAGTCAGTACTTTTCTTTAAAAATTTTTATAGTAAAAGAAATTTTCAGTGTTTTTTTCTCGAAAAACTTCATTATACTTACACGATTGAATTTTAATTTTATTGCAAAGAAATCGGAAAGTAATTATTATTGTTTTTATTTTTTAACATGTATAGCTGATTAATATTTTTGATTTAATTTTCTTTACTTGTGTATTGTTATTATTGAAAATGATATTATGACCATTTTGTTATTTATTAAATATTTCTCTTAATTGCTATTCTAATTTTTACTTTTAGATAAATTATTTTATAAATTTATTTTTAACCGAAAATTATCACGAGGAGTAAATTTGAATCACTAAATTTTTATGAAATTTTATCAGTCACCATAACCTACATGCACGCAAGAAAATAAAATTAATACTTTTTACACAGGATTAAACTGGTGGTTAGCGAAAAACTCGCGGTGAAGGCGTTGCTGGAACTGTTCTGTATTCTCCCTTCCAAAATCCTATCAACCAACCCTCGAAAGAGCGCGTGGTGGCCCTGGGAAAGGTTAAATATAAAGTTCACATTTGAGAAAAAACAAAACGACAGAATCTAGAAGAAAACAATAGAGAATTGACGAGGAGAATCGTACCAAAAATTAAAAGTCGATTGAAACAACAATACACAAAGTAGTATAAATACCTAAATAAATACGCCTCCAGCAAACAATAATGATTTCGAATCTATAAAAAAGAGCAAAATGTCAAAAATTGCCGATAATTATTAATAGAATTATTCGAGGTCTTATTTAGATTTTCATTTATTATATTAGTATCGACTCTAAAAGTCTCACAAAATTATTTCGTGCAAACATTAGACGAATGAAGTTCTTATTTATTTTAAGTAGTGTGGTTTTAAAATTTCCCAGCACAAAGGCTACCCGACTACTCCAGAACCCCACTAACGGAGAAAAAAAATCTCACTTTGTGAATTACAAAATTAGTAAGTAGCCTTTGTGCTGGGAAATCTTAAAACCACACTACTTGCAATTTTTCTTTAAACTTTCAAGCGACTACTGAAGGTGGAGGTCTCTAACTGCAAAAATTTCAAACTGCAAAATTTAAATTTGTAATTTTGTAAACTGTGCCGAAAATGCTTGAAAAAAATTTAATAAATTTCAAAATTTATATTTTTAAAAATATGGTAATTCGAGAAAAATATCTTTGTAAATTTTGCAACAAGGAAATTTCAAAAGCTCACAAAGCAAAACATGAAAAAACTAAAATTCACCAAAAAATGTCTCACACTTCAAACTTCACACCTTCACACCTTTACACTTCTGGAGGAGATTTAATTTTATAATATCCAAATGGCCAAGTTGTGATTCCGTCATCGAGAATCCATCTCTTGTCATCATAATTATTCAATGTTGTTTTTAAAGATTTTTCCAGATAAACTTCATGTTTTCTAGATCTAATATTATGAATTATTTCAACTTGTTTTTCAGATTTATTTTCAATACAATTTTTAAAATAACTAAATTTTAATTTTTTACTCACATATTTTTTAATTCCTATATTTTTATTTTCTTCACCTTTAATCTTTTTCAATGCGTATTGTTTTGATCTAACATCAACAACACTTAGAATTTGATTTCCAGGTTTTTCATCTTTATAAGTAAATAATTCACTAGATTCATTTATTAAATTATTTAATTTTTCTTAATTTCATCAAATAAATCTTCATAATCTTCGTCTCTTTTAATTTCTAAAAACATTGAATCTGCATCCATTAAATGTAAAGATATTCTATTTTTAAAATGTGATTGCAAAACATCATAATACATTTGTAGTTTGGATAATTCCAAAATGCTGAATCCAATAAACATTGGTTTTTTATAAGTTTTTGTATATTTTCCCATTTCAATAGCAACCAATTCATTTGAAAATTTTTCACAATCTTTAAATGTTGGCCTTGCAAGGATTTTAGAATATTTTATTAAATCCTTTGAACTATTTGTTAATAAAGTTATATTTACATAATTGTCAATATTTTTCATTGTTTTACCAAAGACTGAATTATTTAAAAGTTTATACATCATTTTTCCAAATTCATCTTTTTTTGATGTTGCTTCTTTTTCTGTTTTTAATATTATCTTGGATAAAACTTGACATCAATGGTTTTTGATTGAAAGAAATTATATTATGAACTTGTTTCAATTTCATTACATGACGAAGATAAAATTGTAAATTTCTATAATGACAGAGATATTTTTCTTTATCATATTGGTTACATAATAATTTAGTTGAGGATATTTTCTTTTCCAAATTTCTTTGTTTTTGCCATGGTGATAATTCTTCATATTTTATAATTGCTTTTACTGGGGCAAATGGAAAATAAATTGTCTTGTCATGAATTTCCTGTGGATATTCCAAATCAACTTGTAAAAAATATCCAATCTTTGAATCTTTTGGTGTTAATGTTGTTTCATTTATTAATTCTGCAGTTACTATTTCCCATTTAAAATTTTTAAATGGTAAATATTGAGTCATTATTCCTGAATACAATGCGGTTGCGTCAATGTAAATTAAATCAGATTTTTCATTTAAACATTTTAAAACTTCATTGTATTCATCATAATTTTCTATTTCTGTTATTGGTTCGGAATATTTATCATAAAGATATTTTCATTCCAAGAAGTAATTAATCTATTTCCCATTACAGAACTAACTCCTCCACGAATGCTAGTTTTTATAATATTAAACATGTCAAAATAAGTTAATAAATCTAAAATAACACCACTTTTTTCCAACAATAAATCCCAAGATAGAGAAGGTATTGAAATATAATTACATGTATTCAATTCAAATTTTTTTATAAAATTTTCAAAAAAATCAGCTAATATAAAAGTGTCAAGTTTTAGATATAAATCTGTGTACTCTCCTAAATTTGACATTGAAATAATTTGTACATTCTATATATCTTGAATATTCTTGATCATTAATTCCACAATCACTTAAAATTGAATCAAAATCATTCTTGTCAAGAATATTTTCCTGCTTATATTTTTCAAATGAATCAATATAATCGGATGGATAAATTCCTTTTTGTACGCAAATTGAATATTTTTCATTTGGAATATTATTAGGAATTAATACATTTTCCATTGTATATTTGAAATCTTCAAGTTTTAATGCTTTGCATATTTGATCTAAACTTCCACTTAGAAAATTTAATGAATCAATAAATTTTAAACATCCATATTCTACACATTTGTATGTTTCATTTGTTTTTCCTATAATCTTGAAGGAATTTTTATTGTCAATTGCTAAACTTTTTATAAATAAACGTATATCATAATTGAATAAATTGTGAAATATTACTGGAACTTTTGATGGTTTCTTGAGTTTAATATTACAAAATTTATGAGCTGCACCACGATAATTATTAAATTCTACAAAATGATTCTGGTCTCGTACTTTTAACGATAAATTATTTTCTTCAGAATTAAAATCCAACAAGTTTCAGTTGTTTCAAATTCTAATTCTTGTTCTTGTGACATGTTTAATTTAAATTTTGCTTTCTTTATTGTTTTAAATAAAACACTTTCAATCTTGTTGATGTATTCAACAAATATTTTTAAAATTTCCTCGGAACTACTTCCCCTATAAAACTTGACTTGTGATTAGATTAATTCCGGATAGTTACTTTTTAAATATAAACAAAATGCTGATGGTTTTTGATTTGTTAATGGTACTTCAAATGATATTTTATTGCAACTAGAAAGTTTTTAATTTTTTCGTATTTCTTTTTCTTTTCATTATAAACATAATTATATTCAGAATATAAATCCATTAAATTATTCTTGGTTAGAATTTTAAAATATTCTTTTTTTAAATCTCGTTTAATATTAACAGCTTCAAAATCACCATATACAACAGCTAATGGTTGAACAAGATTTCAATATCTATTAAATGTCATTTTGCAGCATCACCATGTGGCATTTTAATAAGTGCTGGTTCATTCGATTGACATAATCGAGAATATTTTTCATTCATTGATTTTGTTGATGTATATAATAAACATCTTTCACAAGCTCGACCTTCTTCATAATTTGAATTTGTAATTCTTTTTCTAATGAAAGTTTGAATTTTTTTATCCAGACATAATGAGAAATAATTTCCTCTTTAGTTTCCTTGTGTATCATTAAAAGATTAATATGTCAATCGTCAGTTTTTCTATTTTCAGTAATTTGAATTGAAATTACTAAATTACATTGAGATTCATATTCATAAATATTAATTGACACATTATTTAATTTTTCAAATTTATGTACATCTTTTATTTTCATTGGATGTTCAAATCCATCCCAATATTTTATTTCACTTTCGTATTTTCTATAATTATTTAATCTATTAGGATTTTTTCTGGCAGGATATAAAGCTAAAATAACTGCCCATTGGAAACATTTGTTGTCGTTATTTTTAACATTTATAATCTAATTTGAAACAAATAAAGTTTCAATCCAAGATTTTGGTCTTGGAGGTCTGTGTTTCCAAAAATTCATACTTATATTTTCAAAGGAATGTAAAATTAAAGCTGATTCTCCCAAATTTTCTTCTTTAAATTCAAAATCTCTTTCTATTTCTTTTTTAATTTTTAAAAGTTTTGAATTAAACCCACTAATACTTGATATTGGTAAATAACCCGTTTCATAACTAGTATTTATAAAAGTATCAGTTCCTTCATTTCCTCTATAATATTTTGCATTTATTCCAAGTTGGAATTTTAAAACATAAAATTCTCCAACTTTCAATCTATTCAATGCATCTTGAATGTTTTCTTTTATTTCTTTTTTATGAATGCCAATATATTTATTTGTAGTCATTGGTGATGTCAATTGTTCTCCAAAAGTATAATCAATAGTGAAATTGTAATATTTTGACTTTTTTTTGGTTAATTTTGAACCAAATTCATTCTTCATTCAATTCGGTTTCACTATATAGGTTTGAAACTTGATCAGCTGAATCATATTCTGGTTCTAATTCTTATTCAACAGCTAAATCAATTTTAGAACCAACTGATTCAATTTCCCAATGTATTCTATTTGGTTCATTTAGTTCATTTATTTCTTGTTGTTCGTTTGGTTGCTGTCTTGGTTGTTGGTTTTTTCTTGTTTTCCCGACACATTTTGGATAGTGAAGATGAAAAAAATTTATTAAATATCTTTCTTTGCATTTACTACAAAGTATAGAATTTGAATCATTTAAACCAACAGTTCTTTTTAAATGTTCAATAGATTTACAATGACTTGTATAAGTCGATCCTCTTGAAAATCTTTTGTCACATGGAATACATCTATATAAATTTGGAATTGTTGGATTAACTCGAGTAGGCGACATTTTTTATTATTATTTTTTCACAGGATTTATTTTTTTTATTTATTTGAAAATTTATTTTATCTTGTTACATTATTAAATTTAAGAATCTTGAAAGAAATCTGAAAGTATAAATTAAAAAAATTTAAAGAGTGAAAAAAAATGACAAAAAAATCCAACCCGGATAACTCAGTGGGAATAGAGTAACACTGTGGTTAAAATATACATGGGTTCAAATCTCAACTAGAAATAGTTTTTTTCAATAAAAAAATAATATTGAAAATAAATATTAAAAAATATATAGTGTGTATATATCTTAGGAAATACATCTTGTGTGTATATTTTATGTTTCTAATTAATTAATTAATTTTTTAGACAAAAGTTTTTTTCAATAAAAAAATAATATTGAAAATAAATATTAAAAAATATATAGTGTGTATATATCTTAGGAAATACATATTTTATGTTTCTAATTAATTAATCAATTTTTTAGACATAAATGTAAAAAAAATTTTTTTTAACAACCGTGATGGTGCAGTAGTAATAGAATAACACCGTGGTTCAAAAATACATGGATTCAAATCCAAACTAGAATTAGCTTTTTTTATATTTAAGATATAAAGTTAATATAGTCTGGGTAACTTAGGAAATACATCTTGTGCGTATATTTTATTTTTATGTTAATCACAGTCTTTCGAACACACCTGGGATCGATCCCCACAATGTGCATATTTATTTCTTTGTTTGTTTTCGAACCACTTTCGAATTCATTTGTTCTTTCGAGCAGCACGCTTAAAACGTCGGTGAAATCGCATTAGAGCGAGAAACGAATTATAAGGCGTGCTGCTATTATCAAATTAGTTCTAATGTGCAAGTCTGGCCAGCTTGTATATTGGAATTGATTTGGTAACCGAAAGAGGTTAAAATAATAAAAAACTAAAAAGATCAGGATCATAAAAAAAACACTTCTGAGAGGATAGCGGTAAAAAAAACAAAAAACGCTATTCTCTCAGAGCAGTTTTACTATTTATTAAATGTAATTTAATTACAAATTCTTGATCTTCATTTTATATTCTTGTTTTAATTTTTTAGTCATTTCTTTTTTAATTTCACGTTCATCTTCTTTGGAATATTTTATCTTGTTAATATTTTCATTTATTTCATCTATTATTTTATTACTTTCCTCTATTTAAGTAGGGTGATAATATTCCATCTTCCAAAACTTTAACTTGATATAAATATAATTTATTTATTCAATGATTTAATTCTTTGCATACTTCACGATAAAACGTTTTCTTTTTTGAAGTTAAACCGATTGAAATTCCTTCACCGAGAAAAAGTAACAAAGCATTTGATCCTCCAAATATTAAAGACATTATAATTGAAACAAAAGGAGCTACACCGATTAAACTTATACCAAAAAATATGCTGGTTGAAATTGTCAAGATTCCAGTTATTGAAAAACAAGCAATTTTAATTCCTGTATCAGCTTTAGTCCATCGAGATTTTATTTTTTTATAATGTATTAATCTTTCATCTAACTTTTTCTTTTCTAATAGTAATTCGTTTATTTTATTAAGCGAAGGATTATTAGTCATTGATAATTAATCATCGAGGAACGAAGTCGTCACTTAGTCGGATGAAAAGTTCCAATGGAAGGTTCAATGATCATGTAGCCTGCACATCGGGAAACAATGACAATTGAGTTCATTAATTAATTAAAATCCATAAAGCTGAATTAGGAGGTTAAACTGCATTGACAATGCTTTTCTCTATGTAAATGAATTTCAGTTCTTCTTCGCGTAGAAGAAAAATCAGAGAGGGATGAATGATAAAATTTTCCGAGTAACAGCAGGACACTTCTAACGAAATATTGGTTAGTTTAACTCATCCACGACACGTCATTTAAGTACGAACAATTTAAAGTGGTAATGGGGTTCAAAAGGCACTTTATCCAACTAGTCCTCCGAAAAATTGGGTCCCGACTGAATTCTTGGGTTGTTCCGCATATGTGTAGATTCTGTAACGAAGTTTAAGTAGCCCGTTGTTTGACTAGACCACCATGACATCAAGCATCACCAGAAAATCACCAAGACCAATATTACACCACCCAAATCGGAGAAATCAATAAACTGATTGTTGTAGAAGAAATACTCTGAGAAACCAAGTGGTTATGATTAAATATTGAATTAAAAACCACCTGATAGAACTACAATTTGTTTTTCTGGAAAATAGAAGTGTCCAGTTAGAAAAATCAAATCAAAATGACAAGTGGTAAACAAAATTTAATTTTAGTCATGCATCAAACATCTAATTGTTTTCCATCGCGCAGACCAGACCCAAAACAAAAACTTCGTCTATTTGAATAAATACTTACTACTTTTGACTCCAAAGCTTCTTCGCGAAACAATAAAATAGAAAAATAAAACCTTTGAATACTTTAGTATATTAACTATGACTAATTCCTTCCTGCTGAGGACTATAAATACGTTCACATTTTCATAATTTTCATAGAAAATTCATTATGGAAGAAAAATCTAGTGTACTGTAATCGAGAACGACCCATGGTTTGGGTCCACCACCAAAGAACATACCGAATACTAAATTCTGAATATTAAAACAAAGTTTTTAATATTCATTATTGGACATCATTCTCTTACTCCTGTACTTCTTCAGCTATTGTAATTCAACTTGTCTTGGTGATAAGAATTTTTAAACTTTGTAAGGTCGCTTCTTAAATTAAATTCCCCCTTCTTTTGTTTATACAGTTCTAAGCGTACTAATACATTCTCTCCCACCATAACAACTTCAGTACCCCGGTTGTCTAAATCTCTATTTTTCATAGTTGTAGCTGCCTTTTCTAGGCTAGTTTTCGTTTTATCCTCAATTTCTTCTTTGCATCTTTGTATATGTCCTACTCCCGAATATAAATTAATTTTCCGTCCATATACAATTTCAAAAGGCGAGAATTTTGTCGAGTTTTGCATTGTAGTATTCAAACTAAATTCAATCTCTGGTAACAATATACACCAATTATTCTTTGTTTTAATCTCTGTAAATGATGTTGCCAATATGTCCCGAACTGTTCTTATGATTCGCTCTGCTAAACTATTTGATTGATGTTGGTACAGTGAACTAAATTCTTGTTTTATACGAAATTTCTCTATCCAATCACGAAACATTGATCCTTCAAATACTTTTCCTCTATCTGTAAGAATGCTTTCAGGTTTACAAAAACGATATATCCAATTATTTAAAATGACATTCAAAATTGTTGCTTCATCCCATGTACTTGCTGCTGATAAACTGACCAATTTACTAAAACGATCTATTATCACTATCATGTATTTCTTAATTTCTTTTGTCTCTAAATATGTAATATCCACTACTATCTATTCAAAAAATCGTTTTTCTGTTTTTGGCAATAAGATTTCTTTTGTTCTTCTTTAATACACTCTGTAATAATCTGATTCATGGATGGCCAAAAGAAAAGGTCTTGATACCCAGATGACATAGTTCAATATGAAAATAATTTACTAAAGATTTTATGTAAGAGTCGGGTACAACCACTGCAAGTTTTCCGTCTGTATTAATCATCAATACGTCATATTGATAATAGGCCTGTCCTAAGTCAATGGAAGAAAATATCTTTGACTTACCTAAGCAATCTAATAATAATTACATGTTTGGTAGGGGAAATGAACACTTTTCTGTAACCTAATTTAATAACCTGAGATTTAGACACATTCTTATAGACCATGTGGTTTTCCAACTATCCCTAATAGCGTGTTCCACGAACTTTGACATTTCATCAGAACTCCAGCTTCTAATAAATTCTGTACTAACTCTTCAACTTTGCTTTCATGGGCTGTTTTCTAGGGTTTTGTAAAGTTGGAGGACCCGAAGTCTTTATTTCAAGTGTTATTAATTTTGTATGACCTAAGTCAAATCTGGATGCTATAAAAATGTTTCTAAACTTAGATATTAAAGTATCCAACTTCGAATTCTTGTCCAACTTGAGAGTCAATAACGTAATCTTTAACCGATCCGAATTTGTTAATCTCTTGTTAACCAACGAGGATTCAATATTATTGACTTCCTTAAGCTCCATTCCATATATGTTCATGGTGTTTATTCCTCCTATGAAATCTGGATGAATTTTTCTATTCAATCCTCGAAATTTTTTGTTCAATTTTGCAACGATTTTAACGCTTCCGAGAGGTCTCTTGTCGTCTTTTGAAATTACTCCACTCAACCGTATTCTGCTGTTCATCAATATTAGACTGCTAATCAATCTCAAACATTTCTCACTCATCACACTGATTGAAGCTCCTGAATCCCAAAGCATCTCTACATGGAATTCATTTATTTCCACAATACTCCACTTTCTGTCAGCATCCATCTTAAACATCACATCCTTCTTTTCCAAATTTCGTATTTTAATTCATCTACTGTCTCGACCCTACTGACAAAATATAAGCAACGGGGTCTTCTTGAATGAGTGGTTCAATCAATTTATCTGATCTATCATCGTTTTCTTCGTGTATACAATAAACCCTTCCTTCTAGCTTTTGTGTATTACTTAGTGATTTCACTAACAAATTGCAACTTCTAAATGAATGATCTTCTTTACCGCATATTAAGAACTTGTCTTTCAATGGGCATTCAAATCGCATATGGTGAGTTTTTCCACAACAAAAGTAATGACCAGGTTTCATTGAAGCTAAATGTGGTGGTCTACGCTCCATAGTTGTCTATCATTATATTGTTCTGCCACCGGTTTCCATTTATAAATTTGCCTTTCGTTTCTTTCATTTCTATTTTGCTAATTTATTTTTGTTCAACAATTTGGATATATTCTGTTATTAAAAGAGTTTTGAATCCATCGCTTCTGTTTATCTTGAGAAACCTTTGCATAAGTCGATGTAACTACTGCTTGGACTTCTTCAAATCGTTATTTTGCATCGTAACCTTCTCGTGCTATATATACCCTTGCTAAATTTCTATTTTCTTTTCTTGTAATATTGGCCTTCGTCGATATATTTTCTTTCAAACGGTCGTTCCAAACTCTGTTGCATAAAATCAGTTTGACGATGTTTTCTTTTGAAATTCTACAGTCATAAACCTTGTCAACGAGTTTCTTTACTTGAATTGCAAATGTAGCAAATCTTTCATCATTTGACTTTGTCTCTGATCATAATTCACAAATTTTATCCATAATGAACTTCTTTTTTGTAAATGTATCGTTAAACCACACACGAGCATTTTCACTAGTCGTGGAGATGTCTTTAAATTCTTTCCAAAGGATAGATGCCTCTTCAGACAATAGAAGTCAAAAATACTTACTAAATTCAAATCATTAAGCATCCAATCTTCAATGTCCTTGAGCCATTGCTCTGTTTCCGTCGAGCTTAGGGTGTCAAATTTTCTGACATTAAAATTTAAAATGTCTTTTGCCTGTTTAGGCAAAGATTCCATAATCAGCTTCCTATGCTAAATTCTTGTAACCGCGTAAATCCGTTCAATTTTTTCGACTTGGTAGCAAGTTAAAATCTATTCAAAAGGTATAATTAACACTAAAGTTTATTTAAATCATAAACGGGTCTAATCTCTTTTTGTTTTTATTTCTGAATATTAAAACAAAGTTTTTAACATTTATTATTTGACATCATTATCTATTTATTTATCTATAGATAATAAATCAAAGAAAATTTTATAATTTTACATAAAAATATTATTAACACAAACAACTTACAACATTCACGATAATCTAAGCCCATAATAACAATAGCAATAATAATAATTATCATAATATTAATTAATACATAGTAACATAATATTTTCTACAAAATTTGACTATGAATCAGATTTTGTAGAAAATATTATGTCACTTATAAAGAAATCAGAGGTGAAAAACAAAAAAAAGTCCTTATAATAATATATAGTAGTGTATAATAGGGATTATGCACCTGGAAGTTTTATCTGACTATAGTTTTTAAATAGAATTTGAAATATAATCTTTACAATTATAATTACATTATATAAAGATAAGAAAACGAATTGATAATTATTTTTGTTTGATAAGTTATAAAGTTTAAATATATAATTCTGTGTCCAGTTTCTAATTTATAATCATTCTACTTTATAATCACCATAAAAGTATATAAATAATGTAAAGACATAACACATTTTATTTCGCTGAAACATTTTTCAAGCCTTAAAATATACTTATTAATTATCAGTAAGATCATTTTTCCTCTAATACTCGCATTAAACTGAAAATAAAAATTATATATATATATATATATATATAATTTTTATGCTGAAATCAATCAATAAAAACAAAATATTAAATCAGTGGTGTGTGCTTCTCTTTTTTTTCAATTAGCTTTTTGAAGTATGTTGCAATACCTGTAGTTGCAATTCGTAGTTTATGTTGAAAATTTTTGTCAGGATTACAAACACATAAAGCCAAAACAATATCTCAAAATAGTTTTATGAAATCGCACTGAACCTTGAGAGCCGTAAAGTTATACCCAACGAGTCACATTCGGCCCGGCAGCTGCGGGTTGGTTCTATTTGTTTTAACACAAAACCACTTTAATCTTGATCATCAATTGTTTGCATTTAATCATTGATTTTCAACTTTTCAATATATATGAGCCTAGAAACCCAGATACATTGTATCCTATGACAGAACGATATAACACCTTCAATTAAATCATTTCTTGAAGGTACATACGCTTTAAATGGTGTTTCAGATTTTAAAGCTCAATCAATAGTTTATAAGATCCCTTCTGATGTAATTATGACTTCAAGGCCTTATTCCAACTAAACCGGGTAGGTATTTTTTAATAACATGATATTAAGAATGTTGTGTAGGTGTATGAATTAAAATTTATTTTAAAATTAAAAAAAATAGCAATGTTAATAATAAATGTAATTAATCAACACTAAAATTACTAATAATATATAAAATCATATGTAGGATATTTTTTAGTAATTATACAATAAAATAAAAAACTTTCAAAGCATATGCAGTAGGTAGATGAGGCATCACTGGTACAGATCCCCCTTTACTGTGGAAAAAATATAAACCTAAAATTTTCGTAGTATTTTTATAGAGCTCACTGAATTTTCATATTTTTAAAAATATTTTCAATTTTGCACAAATACGTGTGGAGGTTACAGACACACAAACACGTTAAAAAATAGTCACCGCTAAGACAAAGCAAATACTAGGTACAATATATAATTTCAACAAATAAATAACTTCTTTAAAGTGTTAATAAATAAATAATTAGGTCAAGGACACATACCATATTGTTAAATATTATATATAAATTATATACACACATATAGTTTAATTAATAAAAACACACATAGACATGTTAAAACCATAGTTACCACTTGTACAGCTGTTGCTCCCGAACACAAACGGCCTTGAAAATTGTTTAAATGTATCAGTTATGTAGCACGAAAACCCAGCACCAAGATAACTTAAAATACAGCATACAACATCAACTAAACACCCAAAAATTTGAGAGAACATAAATTAATATAAATCAAAAAACACAAAGTAAATTAAAACAAATACAGAATACATCAAGAACCGCACGCAATTTACATAAAAAATAACATAATAACAAGAAAATTTGATCAAAAAACGACAATTTATATAAAAGCAGAAAATTAATGAATTAAAATAAAATATTTTTAGAAATAAATTGTCAATTTAAATTATGAAAATAATAAAAATTAGATTTAGATAGCACAAATAATTTCAAGGTCAAATTTTGTTTTATTGCAATAAAAATAAGACGCGAGTTAGGATCAAATTGTAGGTATATATACTGATGTGTTTTGACAAATTACCATGTTTTTCTGAATGAATTTCTGATGGACGATGTGATATGCTGAATAAAAATTTACAACCGACAACTTTTGTGCATCGAAGGTTTTATCCAATTTAAATGGTATTATTTATTTATTTATTTTCCGGCCCACAGTCAAAACATATAGCAAGTAATCAAATTCAACACACTAATCAAACTGTGTAAGTGCGGTTTCTCTGCCTATAGTTGTGCCCGTGAGGGTCTAATCGTGCGAAACGACAGGCCCGAACGGCAAATCATAGAACTAAATAGCGAAAGTAGGTAGCTTAACAGTGGGTCTTTTGGCTCAACTTTCTTGAACCAAATTTCGATAAAATCGACATAAACCTTCAAACAAAATTCGGCTTAAAATCACTAACCCCGAATAGTCCAGTGGGCACTCATTAAATCTAGTATGAAAATAAATAGATCATAAGGACAAAGAGAGGGAAAGGGTAGCGGGGAAATCGCGAAATAGTTGCAACAGTTAAATTGGAAAGCCGCCGGAAAAAGATTAACCCGAATGACCAAAATCATAAAAAATGAGTAATTTAAATAATATTTAAGAACTAAATAAATTCTATTAAGTTGAGATGGAAAATATGGGTAGAATCTGAGCAAATTTTCCGAAATAATAAAAATACTTTATCAAAAACCTGTAAAATAAGGGCAGAACGCTGCTAAAATTTTCCGAAATAATTAACATACTTTATCGAAATCTGTAAAAAAAGAGTGGAGTGCAGCTCGATTATTTATATAATTAAAATATTCTAATAAAACTGAGAAATAAGGGCGGATCCCTACTAAAAATTTAATAATAATAATAATGATAATAGTAATGATAATGGTAAATATAATAATAATAATAATAATAATAATAATAATAATAATAATAATAATAATAATAATAATAATAATAATAATAATAATAATAATAATAATAATAATAATAATAAAATAGTAGCAATAGCAGTAACAATTGATAAGAACAATACATATAATAGTAACGATGATAATACTAGTAACAATAATAGGGAACATATTAGCTATAATAGGGATAGGGGTAAGAGAGATACTGTGAGGATATTTAACATAACGAAGGATGTACAGACCATAGTAAAATCAATAATACGAACAATGATAAGGAGGACTATGGGAATGTACATAATGATAAATGATATAACAGCATAGATTAACATTTGAAGGAGACAGGAGAATAATGGGATCTTAACATCAAAATCGAATATAGGCCTTCTATCGGCAGCTCGTTGGACCCATGGATCATTCGGTCAGTTATAGCATTAGTAATAGCGATCAGTTTATGCGGACGATCCATCCACTCGAACACAGTTCCAACGTTGCTTAGAAACGTGTGCGAAGAGGTAATCGGAAAATATTTGTATGGGGTTGTCTGGGTAACAACCATATAGTCTAAAAAATTTCAACACCCAGAAACCCAACACACTCTATAAAATATGTAGCTAATATACACACAATATAGTTTTATCTATTATACAATACATTCACACATTATATAGTTTACTTAATATGCATATAATATACACATTTTTTTCTAATTAATAGGTTTCATTGTATTTTATGGTCATGCTTTTGTTGGTGTAAATAGAATTTTATATTTTCTACATTATGGTGCTACATCGACTTTCTTTAGGATTAATAATGATGTCTCAAAACCTTTATAAGGGTTCAGAAACTTTGATTTTCTTCAAAATAAAAGGGTTATTAACCTTTAATGATAACAATATTCGGTGTATACAGAGTCGTGTGTGCTTTACATTATGGTAGTACTTATATCTTTGAAACGTGATCCATGGTGTGTCAAAACCTTAAAAAATTAAAAAATTTGACTTTGTTTCAACATGCATTCAAAGATTGACAACATCATGAAGAACATGATGGACCATATCTTCAAAGGTTTCACAAGGGTCGAAGATCACCAAGGTCAAAAGTCCAAAATCTTAAAAGTTTTAGAATTTAATTTTGCATATTCAATTTTTATTTTTTAAAAATATTTAAAATTTTAAAAACTTTATAGAATATTTGTATTTTGAATCAATGTCATTACTTATGTCCATTGGAAGAGGATTCTAATACCTGTCTTATGACATATCATTCAATGTATTATCATCTAAATTCAAAAATAGATTCAAGATTCAAAATTTTCAAAATTAAGAAAATTTTAAATTTTATAAAACTTGCCAAATTTCATGTGCATATCAATGAAAGGATTTGTCATTTAAAAAAAGTAAGAAATTCTATAAAATATGGGTTTGGAAATAGTTTTAAATTTTAAAAGCTTAATAAAGTTTTTCTACCATGTTTTTATATTAAAACAAAATATCTATTAAAACAAAATATCTATTATTCAATGTATCGGTATATTAGTTTAAAAATATATTCGAAGTTCAAATTTTAAATGATTTTAAAGATTTTATGAAAGATTCTTTAAAATATAATTAAATTTTTGTATGTTGTTGAGCATCGTAAGCCTAGTACTTTTCAGGTCAAGGTCATATTACCTTACCGCTACTTGAAATTTTGTTTAAATTGTCGGATTTCAGAAAACGTTAATTATGGACGAAATAGCTGATTTTGAGATCAAAAGTCATGAAAATCACGATTTCAAAGTACTCTGGGCTGTTTTTTTAAAATGGGTAAAGGTGGTGTCGGATTTCATCAAGCAACATCATTTTTATGTTAATTTTTATATAAAAAGCCAATTCTAGTGACAAAATCGATGAATTAAGGGTTGAAATGCGTCCTACTGTTTTATTATCTAAAATGACAACTAATGCAGGCCAACCCATTCAGTCGACAACGCTAAAGAATTCGAGTGCAGAGATGATAGTCTCTCCAATCTATGTGGCATTACACCCATTACATGAAAATTTATAAACGAGTTCAAAACATAGACCATATAGAGTTGGAGACTTATTGTTTAACATACTACTAACTTTGCAAGACGTTAAAACAATCCAAAACTGAGTTTAATTATAGGAAATAAATATCTTATCACCAACGCCTCAAAAGTTATTCGTTCCTTATAATTCCTCAGATTTTTCGCAATTAATGATAGAAAGTTTGTAAAGTTATATTTTAAAGCGAATAATATTTTGAGTTGATCTTAAAATATTTTGAAAAATACACACATATAATTAAGAAAGTATGTCAAAATTTATGAACTATATGTTTTAAGGGTAGAAGAAAGAATAGTCACGGAACACTTAAAGACACTATTTAAGAACAACGTCTTGGTCAATCTTTATTCGATTAAAGTCAATCACGTTCAAAATCACTGATAACAGTCTCGAAAATGGTCTCAATATAAAAGTTCACACATACCGTTACAAACAACATCTATATAGTGTGACGGCCAATATCCATTCACTGCAGTGTGAGGGTCTGTCCTTTGGATCTCTTTATCAGTCCAAGGAAAGGTTTTCTAGCAAATGGAGAAGGTGCACTGGTGAAGTCATTAGTCACTACTTATGATCCTCAGCTACTTTAAGTGAAACGCTTTCTTACGAATTTTGAACCTTTAAGAAACCGCCCATGAGTGAAAACGAACTGTTACATTATTATCACAGTAAGCATGAAATCACCACAAATATTATATACACACAAAATGTGTTTGTTTTATTTTTTTAACAGTATTAATTAAATAAGTGTTTCCTTTTGATTTTTTTTCTGCCAACGAAAGCGTTCTACATTTATACGGTGATCAACAATTTTAACATGAAATTTTAAACAAAACTTGTTTTACTCACCATTTTAACAAAGAATTTTGTATTCTGATATATGCTATATAAAATTAAAACAAATAAATAAGAAAATAGTTTTAATTTACCATTTTCCTGGACTGATTTGTTAATGATTTCCAAAATCTCGTACCGTTCCAAGTGTTTAGCTATGGAAATTCCATGCCTATGCAAGTATTTATGAGCTAAAACTTGATAAGCACAATGACTATTCTTGTGATATGAACAAAACAATTCAGGTCTTAAATTTCGACGAGTTCCCGCTATCGCAACTTTTGACCATTCATGAACTGGGATACAACACGGTCTCGATGTCATTCGACAATGCATGAGTTGTTTCATTGTAAGGTACCTTGAATAGATAAACTTTTAAAGGCTATTGAAAAATGAAAAAAAATTATATTTTATAAAAGTGTTTTTTCGTCAATTTTTAAATTTTTTAGTGTTTCAAAAAAAAATTAGTTATTATTAAAATATGTTTTTTAGAAAATAAAATTATTTTAAAAAATTATTAAATAATGTCTTTTGTGATTTCTTTAAAAAACATTGATAATTTTGTTCGAAATAATTTGAAATCCGTATTATTTTTGTTTATACTGTTCAGGGGAGTAGCCAGAGGAGTGTCTGAGAGCATTTGCACCCAGGCATCCTAGCCGAAATTGTCGAAATTGCACGAGTTTTATAGCGAAACATTTTTTTCAAACGAAAATATAAAAATGAGCCAAGAAACTTCTGGAATTTAGAAGTTTTTGATTTACCTAACGTATTTCGACTATTCAAATGTGTAAAGTACAAAAAAATGTTGAGAGAAAATGTCGAGTTGACGAGTGAATTCTGTAGATCAATAATAAATGTTGTTGCTGAGTTTTGAGGTCGGAAATATATTTAGAATTGCTATGGGTATTAGTCGAAAAATCTTTTTGCATCCCCATCTTTGAAATCCTTGCTACGCCGCTGACACTGTTTATTGGACGTTGTATTTTTCAAAATATAAATAGTTTAAATTATTTTCGAATATAAATTTTTTTAAATGATAACAAATGACTTAAAAGAAAGATATTAGCTATAAGTAAACCAATTTATTAGAAAAAGTGTCCAGTGTGTACACAAAAAGGACAAGTAATTATTGCATATTTTTTTAAACAATTTTGGCCTTGTCGGTAGTATTTGAGTCTACTGAGCGACCAATGAAATTGTAATACTGGTGTCAATCGCTAGATGTTATATCAAAAAGGTATTTTAAGAAAAATCACTTCAAATTGTTTAATGAAGTTACACAAAATAATTGATAACAAAGATTTTTCATTTAAATATCAAAAATTTAAAGCTGAAAGAGTTAAGCATAAAACATTTAACGGCCCAATGCAATTTATTCTTTATTTTCTCAAACCGCGAAAATAATAAATACTAAAAACTTAACAAAACTACAAATAATTTCATAATAAATATAAAAGTGCACAAAGTACCTTATTGAACACAAGAGTTTGACAAATAGAGAGGAAATAACGATAAAGCCTCGGAAATTATCAGGAAATGTAATTCCCATTAGAATCCACCACTGATATATTAACATTTACAAGAATGTTGGGTTTTAATAAATTAAATAATGATAGTCAGTGTCATTGACTCCACGTGTTCTATAAGAAACGATTAAACATACATTGCCTAACGTATATTTGTATTCAAAGCTTTATTACACAATTTATCAATCACAAAACTTCAAATAACGTAATGAAACTGCTTATTCTAATTATCTGATAGATCTCGCTGAGACCAATTTGATTCTGCACTTTAAACAATAATAATCTCCTCGTTTCTTAATGCTTGATTTAACTTGATTCCTATCCTCTCGATTTGTTCTATTGACTGCGGTTTTTAACTTTAACAATTTTTTCATTAATCCTACTCTTGAATTCTTCTTCCCTACTTAAGGCAAAATCCCGATTGCTTCTGAGTTGGAGCTCCTTTATACAGTTGAAATAATCACATTAATTAATGACGTTTCAGTTAAATCGTCTGATTTTACAATCTTTGCCACGCGGCCTTTTTCATCTTTTCTCTGAAAAAAGAAATAATAAGACATGAAAGAAAGACATGGATGAAAACAATGTGACTCAAATAGCAAAAAAAGCAAGCAAGTTTCGACATTTTTCAATTGTAGTGGATGAATCCCTTTACAGGTGTTCCACTGTTAGAGGTGTAGATAAAGGCATTAACATAATACAAGAACTGGCTTCCCTACATAGCATATAACGATCACATGGGCTCAACCACACACAATTTAGAAACATGTTGAAAGATATTGCATTATTACACTGCAGTAAGATGGCTAAGTTGTGAGAAAGTTCTTATTTAAGTTAAGAAAGGAAATCAGTAACTTCCTGGAAAGTGAAGGCAAACTTCAACCGTTACTATCTGATGAAGAGTGGGTATAGAAATCGGCATGTATAAACTGTATATATACATATATATATATATTGTCTGCATTTCATGAATAAACTCTTTAGACATGTTTTAATCTCATTACACGTTTTATAAAATGAATTATACTTTTAAATACAAAATTAAAGAAACAAACTTAATATAAGTTTCTTTTAATAAAGTCCCAAAACTTAAATTTAACAACTAAAAAATTCCATGCTTATATAATTAATTTTATTTTTCAATTTATTTATGATTTTATAATAAAAACTTTAATTACATTTATTTTTGGAAAATCGACAAAATTTGGTGTGAATCTGAAAGAAAAAAATTGGTTGACGCCCCGAGTGTTCAAATGGTATCCACCCTGATTAAATTACCTTACACGTTTTCAAAGTAAAATGAAAATTAAGTTATGACTTACTTTCTTGGTTCAGCATGTTCACTATGATCTACTTGCATTACTTCAGTAATCTTTTTAGATCCGTCAGTCCACCAATCGTCTGAATCATATTTTGAATCAGAGCTTGTAGCTATTTTTTGGTTTTCCATTATTGCCTTGACTAATGTTCCAGGACCCAGATTGAAATGTAATGCACGAAGACCTTGGTCTAATACATTTCCCACAAGTGACTTTGATTTTCCGATAAAAGGTAGAAGAGTTGTATTCTTTCCATAGAACTTTTGAAATTTTTTTGTCTGAATTAATGCTGGTTCAGACATCATATTAGATTCCTGTTGACTATCTGAAGCATCGAAATCTATTCTTTTCACAAAATTTGAATATTCTTTAGAAATTTCATCTTTAATCTTTGTTCTTAATGCATCTATGCTACCATAATATTCTGTTTTTTTTGCAATCAATTCAGCAATATCAGGTTGACCATAATTAGTCAACCTTCTCTCTACTTTTGCATGAACTTTCATTTCGGTAGAAACTTTATATTTCAAATTCTTTGCAATTTTCTTTAATTGGGATAACTTCCGTGCTCGACTGGCTCGCTTCTCTTCCCTTTGCTTGGCTTTGTCGTGATCTTCTAACATTTCAATTTTGTGAAAATAGTCAGGACGGTGAGCATTTTGCAAAATCATATCATTTAATTTTCTTTTAGATTTTCCAATAGGCGGTAAAACTGAGTTTTTACTTAATTTGATTGATGGTGATCCTGGACGTGACACGTAACTTACTAAAGATTCTGGTTTTGATTTTGATACTACACTAGGATATCCTGAAAAATCCATTAGTGGATTCATTGTTGCAAGAGCTTTTAAAGCTGGAGATTTACATATTAAACTAAAAAGATAATAAATAAATAAGGTATTTTGATAATTTATAATAATAATAATAATAATAATAATAATAATAATAATAATAATAATAATAATAATAATGATTATTATGAATTAATAAAAACTATCTTATAATATAAATTTTGTAATTGCTTACTTATCTTTCTCTTAAAATTTGTAAAACTTTCCAAGTACACCAATGCCAACCCAAATTTGGATTCAACTTTCTTGCATGTACTATTAATGTTATTTACATCCCCTCTCGATTTACAACTAATAGGCAATGTAAATTCATACATCCTTAGGATTCTTAATACATTTGTCAACAGTTTATCATTATTAATAAAAAATTAATTTTTGTAAATTGCTTAAATATTCTTCAATATTCATAGTTTCTACTATTGTTGAATCTTGAAAATAAAAGTTCATTTTTTTATTTATGTAAAAATTTTTAGTTTGTATATTTGTTTTTCCGAACTAGAGTTGTTTATGTTTGTGAAGAAATTTTGAAAAAGATGGTAATTTGGATTTTGTTAATTAAAAAGACTAAATTTGAAATTCGTTATTTTATTTTCCAACTGATTTTGAATGATAATTAAAGACTTACTAAAATGGATAACGAACAAATAGAATTATTAGAAGAATTTGTTGATCTTTGCCAAATCCAGCCATCTATTTTACAATTAGTTATTGAAGGTGACATTGTGTCAGAAGATGGGGGATGATTTTATTGATGTTACTGAAGAGATGCAGGATGCAGCTGATGAGAAAAAGAACGAAGCAATAGATAAATTTAGAGAGGGAAATTATGCTGAAGCTGTTACTTTGCTAACCGAAGCAATTAGGCTTAACCCTATTTATGCAATGCTTTATGCTAAAAGTGCAAGTTGCTATGTTAAACTACTCTGTTCAAATGCAGCTATTAAAGATTCAAATAAAAGCCTTGAATTGAATCCGGATTCCGCTCTTGCGTATAAGTTCAGGGGAATAGCAAACAAATTGCTGGGCAAATGGATTCAATCCTACTATAATTCGAATCTTTCCTTGAAATTAGATTACTCTGATGACGCATATTAACCGATGGAAGATGTAGAACCAAAAGCTAAATATTTCCATGATGATATAGATCAATTGGGCGCCGGCGATTACATGCAGACAGCGCATTCAAATGAGAACCAACGACTATATGTTATCTGATGATGATAGGAACGTGCGTTTGAATGGCGCTATAATAATCATATATCCTATTAAGGAAATCATTTAAATTTACTCATTTAAATTTACTCATTTATAGTATTTTTTTAAAAATTATACTAAACTTCATTAGTCTTGTTTTTGATCCAGGTTTTTGATCCCGAGCCATTTCAACTAGAGAATCTAAACTATCTCTTGTATGGATCATCTGAAATTTTAAAAACATCGTTAAAACAATAAATTATAGTTTAATGTAAGATTTTTTCATGTGAGAATTAAATATTTTGAACATTGTATTGCTGATTTCAAAAATAATTGAAAATAAATTAAAATGAATTTTAATATTAAATAATTATAAAATATTTAGATATTGTTTAAATTTGTAATAAATTTTAAAAATTATTCCATCATTTAAAATGAAGTTTTTGTTAATATTAAACTAAAAGATAAAATTATATTAAAATTTAAATATTTAATTATTTTTGATAATTTGTTTTGAAAAACATATTTAGCTTGGAACTGCAAATTTGTTGTAAATGTTTGTTAGTAAATTCAACAATGTCTTAATACAGATAGACTAACTCAGCTTTCCAATGTTGTAATTAGTGTATAGGTTTGTAACTTTGTGTGCCTATGCCAAATATGTTGTAAATTTGTCCGCAAGTTAATCCACTACAATTGGAAACGAGGATTAATGCCTTCCCAGATTGTAAATGAAATAAATTTGACACTGGGGAAGTTCTTTTGGGACTGCCTCAGGGTTCTACAATCACTGCTGATGTTTACTGCGAACAGCTGTCCTATTTGATGACGACAATACAACAAAAACGACGCCGTCTTCTTGGGGGTGGGTTTCATCAAATTCACTATCTCCACGACAATGAACGACCCAACACGACAGCCAAATCTGTGCAAAAGCTTACTGACATTGGTTTTACTGTTCTGCCACATCCTCCTTACTCCCCAGACCTCGCACCATACGATTTTTATTTGTTTTCCTCTTTGAAATCTGCGATTCGTGGAAGACACTTCGACGGAGCTGATGAAATTCAAGTGGTTCTGGATGCTTGTTTAGACAGTAAAGCACACAGCTTCTTCGCCGATAGAATAAGGAAACTGCCAGGTCGATGGCGCCGATATGTCATTCACAATGGTACATATTTCGAACATCTCTCTGACCCAGTTGATTGACATTTTTGCTGTTTTTAAATTTACATATGTTTCACCGGACAAAACTTATTGGTTTATCCTGTATTATTAAATTTTTGTATTAAGTATGTACTAACCGAAAACGATCTAGATGTTCTTGTTATATGTGACATACTATTTTGCAATGCATTCTAATTAACATATTTTCAGTGAGTTTGCTATACGAATTTGATTGAAATGCAAACAGTTTACAATGAATTCGGCATGAGAAAGACCACCCAATTTTCTTAAAATTATGAAATTATAATTAAGTGTTGAAAAAACCGTGACAGTAATCCTGTAATCACGGAATGTCAGATAAGAACTTACTAATGGATTTCTTACATATGAAATCTTATTGCAATCTCACAAAGGCGAGATTGTTATCAAATCAAGAACAAATATGACAAATAAGCAAATCTTTCAGCAACTTCTTTTAATACTTGCTTCGAGATAACTGTCAATCATGATGAAAACTAAAGATTCGAATGACTTAGTATATAGCGGAATGGACCAACCTATCAAAGATACTTCAACACAAAGAAAGGTTTGTCATAATAACTTCATAGGAGGTTTTAAATAAAATATTCTATAATATGTATTCTCACAAAACGTTTTTTAAACATTTTGTATAAAACTCATGAAAACGAATTTCATTTTAATCTGGTATTTGAATACTAAATAGCTCATTTGGTTCTATAATTTACAAATTTGGAAAGATAAACTTATAAAAGTCCATATCAAAACCTAAAAAATACTTTTTAAATATTCGCATTTTCTCTCAAATATATGAATAAAAAACAAATATGTAAATAATATAAAAACATTAAATTTAAGTTAACAATATAAAAAAATACAAAATTTTGAAAATTAATAATTTGAAAATAGATAGTTGCTGCCAAATTATGAATCATCTATTGGTTTGCACACTAATCTGTATTTTAGACGCGTTTACACTAAATGTCATTTATTAATAGTCTAATTGACAATATATAAGGTATTGAGTGTATTGAGATTTGTGGTAGCTTAAATATCAATATTAATTTCTATGTAAATTTTATGTAATTAATTCTCCTTCTTTTCATTTAATACAATTTCATTTGGTGTATTTATTGTGAAAAGATTAATTATAAAATTTCTGTACCTTATTTTACAAATGCCTTATAACGAACACGAATACTATAAACGTTTGATGAAATAATTCATAATCAAATAATTAAAAAAGTTAAATAAATAAAATATAAATATAAATTAAAACAAAATTGTAAAACTAACCATATCTATTTTTCTCTCGTGCATTTTAATTACATTTTCGATTTCTGTTATTTTAAGTTTAAGCTCCTCTTTTTTAGAATAGTCTGCATTTAACTTTTTTGACTGAGCTTTTGTCACATTAAACATAGTTGGATATATTGGACTTGCCAACTTTTTTGAAGATCCAACTGATGTTATCGCTAAATTACCGTCATCGCTCTTGGAATGCCTTATCATTAAGCCCATCTCATATCCTTTCTCTTGGTCCATTGGTTTCAATGTGTTTACATTTCGAAGAAAATTAAGTTTGTCATCAATGATGATATCGTTTTTGGAAATTTTCAACTCTTGAAAATATTAAATTAATATTTCATTAATTAATTAAATTATAAATACTATGTTCTCCAATTGTCAACTGAGATAAAGGATTTTTTGAAAAGTCCTAAAAAATACGTTTGTATCATATTTTTAATTTCATTTTAAACTTACAACTTCGTCCGGATAAAGAGGACTAAACGTCTAAAAACCATTTAAACTAATTTATTATTTAATCATTCACTTGAATTTCATCTTTGAAATCGTCGAGGTCTTCAACTCCGATATCTAAAAGAAGCAATAAATTTGTTGTACTTCTGTCCAAACTGATGGGAATGTCATATTGTTTTAATGATTGACTTAATATATTTTGCATGTCCGTTATAAGATTAGAAAAGGAATTTGAAGCTATCATTTCCATTATCTCTTCATTATCCACTAAAGGATCTCTAAAATTAAATGTATGAAATAAATTTTTTAATAAAAATATTTTCACATTAATCTTATACAAATAGAAAGTGTCGTCTAAGCAGATTTGGCCTCAGTGCAAAAATAAAAATTTTATCCACTCATAAACTGCAGCCCATTTTGTAAAATTGTTAAATAGAGATCTAAATCGTAGATAATTTTACTAGTCAGGACTACACAAGTTATCAGATTTTATGTACAGTATTATCACAAATTACGGTTTTTATTAAAAAATATAATTAATTTAAATATAGAAAAAAAAAAAAAAAAAAAAAAAAAAAAAAAAAAAAAAAAAAAAAAAAAAAAAAAAAAAAAAAAAAAAAAAAAAAAAAAAAAAAAAAAAAAAAAAAAAAAAAAAAAAAAAAAAAAAAAAAAAAAAAAAAAAAAAAAAAAAAAAAAAAAAAAAAAAAAAAAAAAAAAAAAAAAAAAAAAAAAAAAAAAAAAAAAAAAAAAAAAATGAAAAAAAAAAAACTACTTACCTGAAACCAGAACAAAATTTATGAAAAAAAAAAAAAAAAAAAAAAAAAAAAAAAAAAATATGAACAATGACATGAATTAAGTGAACTTACAATAGTAGGTCAGAAAATAAAAAAAAAAAAAAAAATAATTTGTGCGAGAAAAGTAAAATACAAACAATCATTAACCATACCAATGCTCCGGAATATTTTCTCTTCGCAGTTCATCAACGTTTGCTTGACAATTCCGAAACACACAAGTAAAAGTGTACATATACAGAAATTACTTATATATATATAAAAAGTAAAAAAAAAAAAAAAAAAAAAAAAAAAAAAAAAAAAAAAAAAAAAAAAAAAAAAAAAAAAAAAAAAAAAAAAAAAAAAAAAAAAAAAAAAAAAAAAAAAAAAAAAAAAAAAAAAAAAAAATAAGGTAAGAATAATATTTTCTTGTAAAAACATTTATACAGTAGTATGATGTGTCACATCCAGCACACCCCTCTCCCCCGGGGTTAAATTTTTTTCTAAGTCTAAAAAGACAAGGTCAAATTTTAAGCAAAGACAATGACTCATTCAAGATCCTTAGATGAGCCATCATTATTTTTCAAGGTCAAATTGAATGAAAATCGAAAACCTAATGAAAAAATGATGAATCAAGTTCAATATAGTATAAAAGTTTATTCCAATAAAACAAATGATCAGTTCAATCGTATAATGAAAGAAGTCCAAAATCCGATGAAACCAAAATCGATGCAATCGGTTATGCAAAACAATGGCAACAAATCATCAATATTCACATTTCCATTATTTATTTTTAACTATTTTCCTCAACAAATGTATTATGGATGTTACTTATTTTGAAATAATAATTAAGTATAGACAATAATAACATTAATTTCTAGTTATTTTAAAGTGACCAATGGAAATAAGTCAATTTTTATAACTGTGGAAGGTCGAAATAAAACAAGATGTATGTGTCTAGATATCGCCATGTTGAAGGATATATTACACATGATAGATAAGCGGATACATATGAAAATTCCCGTAAAAAGATTAGCAGAAAGAATTGAAAATTTAGGTTACAGATTTCAAGTGAAATATGAGACTTTTAAAAGCGCTTGAAAGGAAAAAAATTACGATATTCTATATTTAAATACGAGCATTAGTATTATCAAAAATTAATTAAATAAATCATTATTCAAATTGGATGAAAACGGAAAGCTTTATGAAGAAATGATTAACCCGCATGTAACCACCGGGGGGGGGGGTATTTTTACCCCCCGGACTAATCTTTTTAGGTTTGTGTCAGAACCAATTAGATTTTTCTTAAATGATCTTATGATTTTTCCTGTGTTTGCCTGGGCTACAAAAGGATGCAAAATTTATATATATATATATATATATATGGATGCGTTTGTTGAGTAATACCAGTGCAATCATGTCACGGTAACCGGAAAGTATGTATCTAGAATTGTTACTGGTAATTTGCTGATATATGTGCTAAGTATTCAAGTAATTTTCAGTTCTAATTTTACTAACTGCAACTTATACTCTTATTTACTTACTTTTCTTATTTATTTCTTTGTTTATTTATTCTTTGTATGACGTTATTGCCACAATTTGTAAACAACAAAATTGTTGTAATTATTTCATTTTAAAACAGATATACATTCATCCTGCAGGTAAAATAATGATTTTTGATCTGTAATAAATGCTGTCTTTTGATTTTTATGCTGTCGGAATAATGCACGCACACGCAGTATATGCGTTAATAACTGTCCCTTTTCTTCCTACCCCAGTGCCCAGTATATTACTGGTAATGATAGGCAAAATAAAAGATACAAACTGTAAATTATTCATGGATGCAACTCCATTTTATATGTTTTTAGTATAAAAAGTACAGTTATCATCACAACAACAACAATTTATGCATAAAAAACTGTTACCAGTTTGCATGTTATAAAGTACAATATCTAAAATGAAATGCTTGATATCCAATGGGGGGTAATTTTACCCCCCTCAGTGGTTACAAATATAGGCAAAAAAATCGTGGGTATATGAGGGTTAATGAATTTCAATATAATATAAAAGCGTATTCCAATAAAAAAAAAGATGAGTTCAATCTTATAATGAAAGAAGTCCAACAACCACTAAACAAATCCAGAATATTTCCATTTTTTATTTTAAACTATTTTTCTTAAACAAAGACATTGCAACATAAATTTAATATCCATGCATGATTCTGATTGATCAAATATAATATAAATGAGCCCACACTTCAAAACATTTTTATAAAATGCCAGAAAAATAAAAATATGAATGAGCTGGTTGCTAATAATGGAGATGATGATGATATCATTAAAAATATAAAATTCATAGTCAACCGTACCGAAAAAATCGTAGAAGACTTCCCATTTGATCATGAAAAAATTCTCAATTTGCCAACATTAGAGAGAAAGAAAAATTCATTTCAATCGATATTTAATTATATGCTTGACGAGAATAATAAATAGATGCGAACACTGATCGGATTAATGTACATGAAACATATGATTTTAAAATCCGGCTCGGACTATGAAAATTATTTCCAATGGTCCATAGAGGTATATTACTTTTTATTATTATTATTTTTATCATTATTTAGGTAATAGAGACAAAAATTGATCCATGGGTAAAAGCAAAAGGTGTATGGGTATCAATTATACAAATTGCAGCGGAAGCCAAACGTTCAGATATTTATATCTCAATTGTAAATTTTTATTAAAACACTTAACTGGAGCAACTGTCATATATTTTTGTAATAAAGTTTATCATAAATTTTAATCAATGTATTAGACTTTGCTATTGTTTTAATTAAAAACTAAATTTTTAAAGATTTATTGATTATTACATGTACAGGCTTCATCACCGCAATATTCTATCATTATATTTTCCACGACATGATCAATACAAGTTTTAAAATTGTTAGGCTCAACATCCACTAAATATTCAGTAGGGATCTCTTCATCATTAACAATTTCCATTTCTTCATCATTAACAATTTCCGTATCTTCAGCATTAACAATTTCTTCATCGTCACTCGGAAATTCGGAATCACAACCTGAATATTCTTTAACCAATGCTTCAACTAGATACAACATATCTCTAATTTTTACACCTGATATTTCTTCCAGTTTATCGAACAAAAAGTTTATTAAATATTCTAAAGGAAAATTAATTGATTATTTAATATTTAATATTTTACTTTTTCAGACATCTTTTTTAACAATTTTTAACCTAATTATAATTTTGCTTTATAGAATATTGCATATAGGTTGCATATATGTTGCAATTATTATAATGAAAATAAACAAAATCTGATTAAATACATTTATTAATATTCACTAAAATATACACAAAAATATACACAAAACATTAAAATAATTGTGAAAGTCTAGCAGTTGCAATTTTCCAGATTGGAGAAAGTGCATCATTTTGATCAGCATTATATCATTTAATTGTTATTGTTATATACCCGTTGAAAATAGTATCAATATCCTTGATATCTATCATTATGAGTGTCCCAGCGAGAAATTGAAATTGAAATTTAGTTTGATTCGATTCACCAGTTGCATATTGATATGTTCCTTTAAAAAAACCGATAGTTTCTTTTCAGAAATAAAAAATTTAAAATTAGATGTATTATTACCAGCGATGATTTCAGATGACCTATTAGACACATCAAATTATGATCCCTTTCATAATTTATATTCTAGGCGACTTGACTCAGTTATAGGCAAGTTCAAGGATGAGATTAAAGGGTTAGGATACAGTGATTGGGTTTTCTTGCGCCCTAAATGTTAAAGCCTGCTAGGAAATAAGTCAAAAATGCGAGCTAAGGGTGTAAAATTACCGGGTACCGACATTAAACACCAATTTTATTTACATTGTAATAATAACAATACTATTATGTCGGTACCTCAAACTAGGATAGAGACCCGAAATTCAGCTGCTTACCTTTAAAAATTCAAAAATAGCGTTATATAATCATGACGATAAGAGAGCATGGGTTGTGAAAAATTCAAGTTTTGCATATGGTCATTATAGAGGGGTTGATGTCCTTGATGTTTGTGGTAATATAATAATGCCTGAAACCGATCCAGCAGTTCGAGATCAACAATTCAATGATATATTTGACAACGTTATTGATATTTATTGATATCTTTGTGAATATCGAAAAAATAAAAATTTGTAAATATTGTATTGTCTTAAAAATTTTGATTAAAGTATTTTATTATTGTTTTTTAGGTGGATTTATTTTTATTATATAACATTTGTATATATTGAGTTTTTAGCTGATTTAATCTTTTATTAGGGTTAATTATGTTGACTCATCCAATGACTTTGAATGAGTCATTGTCTTTGTTTAAAATTTGACCTTATACTTTTGGACTTAGAAAAATTTTTTACCACAGAGGGGGTGTGCTGGATGTGACACATCATACTACCTTATAGGGAGCAGATTATTTGAGAATTTTTAAAAAATTCTTTCTTTCAAAATATAGATCTTTTGCAAATATAAATATTAATATAGATATTTAACTGAAAAATTGTGAAATCGAGTACAAACTATGATTGCATGTAATATTGTTGAGAAATTTGATGAAATCTTAAGGTTATCATATCATAGTAATAAATTTTATGCTCAATATTAATTTTTGAGTAAAAAGTGTAATGTATACATTTGATATCATCTTTGTAGTTTAAATACACAAAACTGGTTGAACTATACTTATCTGTTATTCTTTAATAATAATTATTTAATAATTAATTACAGCTAGTATCAATAATGATACAAAAAAGTATGTGATTTGGATATAATTTGGATATAAATTTCCCAGAGCATATAATCTGTAGAACTTTGAGAGCCACTGAAAGTTGTGGAAAGAGTCAAGGGTTAAGATTGGTTGTGGTAAACTACTATCATAAACCCAAATGTGCTTAATCATGGGATGCTTTGCTCTACCTCTTTTTATAAGCTATTTTTTTATAAATAAATACTCACAACAAATACAAGACAACATAAGTTCATAATTGTATATATCCAATCATCTAATTTTATTCTTTTATTTAAATGTTCATATACTTTTTTATGTTAAACCTAAAAATGCCTGTAACAACCGTAATATAAAGTAAAAAAATTGACGACGTCCATAAGTGTTATGCGAGGGAAAGGTTAATAAGGGTCTTCTATCAACCTCGTAACTTTAAAATATAATAATCAGTAAATATGTAATAATAAAATGTATATTATTTTTAATTAAAAAATGACTTACTGACTAATGTCATATAAAGCTAATGCAATCTGAGCAACTTTAGAAGGATCTTTACCAGATTTATCCTTTTGTTTTAATAAATCATGAATGACTTGAGCTGGCAAGGTTAGATCTGCTTTAGATTGTACAAAATGTTTTCGTAAGTGATTTAACATATTTTGTTTGATTCTCTTTCGCTTTACTTCCTCTTCCTTAGCGTTTATTGGCTTCAGTGGCCTTTGTTTAAATGAGGGTATTTCTGATACAACTGGAGTGTCAATAAATGTCGTAATGCCGGTCGATGTCGAACTTTCTTGTTTTAATTTAGAAGAATTCAAATCCTGAGTTACAATTTATTAAATTTATTAAAAAAATAGAAAATGAAAAATTAGCTAGAGAATATTTTAATAGGGTTATCATTTCAATTGCTAACATTGTCGCTTGATGATTCCATTTTGGAAGGTTCAATTTCTAAGGTTTTCAAAATACTAGAGACATCATGGAGTTTCTCAAATAATTCAGATTTTTTATCGAATGATGCGGCTTTTTCATCACTAAATTTCAGAATTAATTTCTCAATGTTAGTGATCAAAATTTCTTCCAGGCCTTGTTTAGTAGAATCCATCATTGGGACTTTACTAAATGGTAATATTTTATAATTTATAATTCCTATACAAATAAATATCTTTTAACATTAGTCCAACGAACAACAATACAAATTTTTCAGCTCGACATATAATGTTTGCTACTTTATTTCTCAAGAGTAAAATCATCAGAGAATATTATAGTTACCGTTTTCATCGGAACTCCTAGTACTATATATATATATTATTTTAATTAAAAAAAATGACTTACTGACTAAGATCAAATAAAGCTAATGCAATCTGTGCGACTTTAGAGGGATCATTGTCAGAATAATTAGAAGTGGGATAATTTTGATACCCTTCCCTTATAACATTTTATTTTTCATAACATTTTATTAAATATTATTTCCGTAACAAAATATTATGTACAACAATTCTAAATTTAACTTGCTATTAACCGAAAAATTATATGCGCTTCGGTGCAAACAAACATACTTATTAAAGGCATCCATGCAAGAATCACGGGACGAATAAGAAATACGCCCAGTTCAATCCACACACATCCACATGACGTATAAGCACGCAATTTTCAGTTAATTGTGCATTAGTGTATTCTTTACAATCAAAACAAGTGTGACATACAAATTTTCTGCATATAGCAGATTCAATTTGGAATGATGAATTCTTTATCGCTATTTAAAATTGTCAAGAAGCAGATTTCCAATTTATTTTTTAATAAGATATTTATTGTTGATGTAAAAATGACTGTTAAATCAAAAAAATATCTTTGATTTATTTCCTTATTCTTTCTAGAATAATAGAACAAAAATAGAGATTTAATTTCAAGTATTTTAAAATAAAAAAAGGAACAGGTGGTTTGAAATTAAAGTAAAAAGTGAACAAATAAAATATTTTAAACGTTTAAGTAATTTAACTTTTTCAAGTTCTCGGTCACACATGATTAAGGTTTGTTTAAATTCTACAGTCTACTATGAATTATAAGGCGCTTTAAAAAATTATTTAAAATTTTTTATTTAAAAAATAAAAACATACTTAATTTCAAAAAACAAAAATTGTATTTATAAAATAAATATGAAAGATGTTTAAAATAATTGAATGGTTTGATTTTTTTAAACGTTTATTTAAACAAAAATTATTTATTTAATATAGTCACACACGTTTCTATTAGGCTGGCGCTCCTGCTTCAACAAATCTATTTCAACTCCTAAAACTTTTACAAAAATAAGTGTACAGTCTCTTCTAAAATGTCTGACCGAAAAATAAAATTCTTTTGTTATTACTGATATAAAAAAATCGTCTCTTAAGAAATTAGAATTCAATTTTTATACATTTCTTATTTATTTATTGTCATATATTTATTGTCGTTGTAATATTTATTGTCATATGATATTTATAACTAACTCCATAAATGTCTGGATCATCTCTCTGGAAATATTTCCTAACTGATCTGGATCTATTTGTGAGGCTATCAGTTGTTCCGCTAAGATCTTTGAAATAAGTTGCGGATCTGTGGAATCAATTTTATCAGTAGTCAATTTATTCTCTATTGATGAAAATAAATCCCGTAATAAACTCTGTGCTGTTGATGATGGAAGAAAAATATTTTCTCTTGTCTCCAAATCTGATTTTACTGATGGTTTTGGTGGTTTTGATGATCTTCCGAAACCAGAATCAAATAAATGTCCTTTGAAATCATTTGTTTCTCTAACTCCTTCATACATCTGATCATCTTGTTTCTGAACTGCACCAGTACTTGCAGTTGGACTTATTTCTTTTTCAGGCCTAACATCATCCTTAGACAACATTTGTAATTCAACCTGCTTTCCTTCTTCTTTAAATTCCGTTTCAGGAACTATACTTTGACCATCTTTTTCTATTTCTTTATCAATTTCCTTTTTCTCTATACCTAAATCATCTCTCAATTTTTCATCCTGCTCAAGCGCACTAATGTCTTCAGATTTAGATAATTTCATTTCAGCTCTTTTATCTCTTATTAATTTTCTAGCTGCTTCTTTCTTATGTTTTCTTTCAATTCTTTCTTGTTTTTTGACAGGAGTTTCTTCTATTATATTGCCTTCACGATCGACCGTATCCGAGGATTCAACGGAATCCATTACGTTCATAGGCTTTCCATCTTTATAAGAAATTTTATCAGACAAAGCCATACCCAGATCATCGAACTTTGTGTCAACTTTAGTACCAATAGTGTCTGCTATCAATTCCTTTTCTTGATCTAATAATCTTTTACCTTCAATGACTTCGCTAAACGGTGGTTCTGCTAATATGCTACGCTGTCCATCTATTTGAAGTTTGAAGCCTTTTTCCGATTGTTCTCTATCCAGATTATCTGTTTTACTTCCTTTTTTCAATTGGTCTTGCTTCTCCATTTTATCAGCTTTCATTACTTTATCCAATTTCTCTAAATTTTGATGTTTAGAAAATTTTCAATTTAATAATATTTACCCGATTTTACTGAAATTTCAGATGCATCTAGCTTTGTTGACCTTTCCGATCTTATAGATTGTTCAGCAGGCTTGAAGATTTTATCAGTTACATCACTTTTTGCTTCCACAAGTAATTTTGGATCAGATCTTAACTCATAAAGACTAGGAATTTTCTAAATAAATAATAATAATAATAATAATAATAATAATAATAATAATAATAATAATAATAATAATAATAATAATAATGTTTCATGATTGATGCGGGAATGATTGTTTGCAATGAAAGGAAGTAAGTATATTTGTGATCTATATCAACATATCTAACTAAAAATACACACTTTTCAATATTATGCAATCGGAAGTACAATTGGATGTTCCAGTTGGATTATTTTAAATAAGAAATAATTTCAAAAATAGAATATTTTTTTCGGTTCATTCAAAAAATAGAATAAAAAATATTTAATTTCAAAAATAAAATGAAAAATATTTTAATTCAAAAACTAGAATAAATCAATCAAAAAAATGTATCAATACTAAAGACTTATATTAATGGCATTTGGTAAGTAAAAATAGACAGCAGATATCGAAAAATTTATTAAAAATTTATTAGTGTCGAACAGGTTGCAGTTACACTTTCTGGCTTCAATATCTACTATAAATTTTCGATGAACTAAAATTGTAGTTGAGCTTGATTGTTGAACTGATAAAACGCGCCTGGACATAGTATTCCTTTCCAACAACTCTGATTGCTCTGGAAATACGCTATGGGTGAAGACCTGGCTTCTTCTATTACTCAACACCTTCATGTTATTGTTATTTATTTAGGATATCAGGCTAAAAATATCACTTGTAACAAATTTTTTCAGTGTAGAATTCATTGATTCGGCTGAATTAGAAGTATCTTTCCCACGTGTAGCGACTGGACATTTTGAAAATGCCCAGCATCAAGCACTGGCTTTAATCATACGTTGGTGAAAATTTTCGTTGTAGGATTTTGTGTTTTCCATTATACAATCAACAACGTTTGTCAGCAATGTTTTTTGACAAAAATTTAAAAAAAAGCAGCATTATTGAGTTTTTTTATTGCTAAATGAAAGACAATGTAGGACAATCAGAGACGCAATTCATATTTTATTAAAGGAAAAAAACTATAAAAACTGGCTGAGTTGTTACCAGAAATTGAGTTTATGATAAACTCTACCTACCAAAAAACGATTGGTCAAGCACCTTGTGAAAGCGTATTTGTAAAGAATGGTTATTGAATATGCCAGAGAGAAAAAAGACAATTGATTCAATTACGAAAATTTGAAATAGGAGATCGCGTTTTAATTAAAAGCAATACGAATAACAAAGAAGATGACAGATATTTTGGACCAGCAGAAGTTGTGAAACAAATGCATGAAAGGATCTATGAAATAAGGCTTGAAAATGGAAACCGATTGATAAGAAACATTGAATGGCTAAAGTCATTTAAACGAGGGGGGATGTGAGAATATTATTAAATTAGTTCATAAAATAAATAACTAGATAAATATTTATTATGGACGTTATTAATACTAAAAGTAACACATCTAACATGAATAAAGTTAAATCTTCTTTAATTCCCATTGTTCAAAAAATGGCCATTTCAACTATCAAAGATAGGATGTCAGAAGAAGCTCAATTAAAACATTAGAGAATAATAGGAATAATATGTGATTATAAATTCTAGTTTTAAATAGTGAATGACAGGGAAAATTTAAATACTTTTATCGATTATCAAGAACCCGTAAGTGAGAAAAATAATGGGTTTCGTTTGGTAAATGAGGCCACTTTCATCTATTTAAGTAATAATATTCCAACATTATTACCAATGACGATAATCATAACTATAACAATGTGAACAAATTGAAGTCAAATTTAAACTGAGAACATAAACACGAAATATAGTATAGAGCAGGGGTTGCCAACAAGTCAATCGAAAACACAATTCTGTAGTTTGCATTGTCAATCTAGTAAAAGCTGTTGGGTTTCCAGTGGAACAAATGAAGTCAAGATATTCAAATTTTTTGTTGTTTTTGTTATAGGTTCTCTTAAACTTTAGATAGATGAGGTCCACTAAATTGAATCATAATTGAAATTAATACTTTTGTGTTTGTAACCGAACGCAACGTATGAATGCCGCGCGAAAACGCAACAGTTTTGACTCATAGAAAAACACAGCCATTTAGCTTAACTATTTGGTAGTCATACGGTAGCTTCTTTTATTTAGTATTAAAAATATTATCATTTTCCAGTGGCATAAGATTTATGAAAAAATTTTTTTAACTATGAATAAGAATATTGATGTTTTTTAATATTCACGAATCACTTGAAAATTGCTGTGCTAAAAATTCATGAATATGTTTTAGAGAAATGCAAACAGACTTCCCGTTAATGTTAAGGTAATAAAATAAATTTTAAATCTGACTATCTGTAGCTAATTAAAATTAAATAAATATTAAACGATAACGCCAATAAAAAACCTTACGTACGATATATTTCGATAGCACAGCTATCATCTTCAGGTACTAAAAAGCAACTAAAAATATTATGAATTAACATTTAATTTAAACAAATTATTTTTTATTAATTTATTAAAAAAAAAATTAAATTAATAAAAAATAATTTGTTTAAATTAAATGTTAATTCATAATATTTTTAGTTGGTTTTGAGTACCTGAAGATGATAGCTGTGCTATCGAAATATATCGTACGAAAGGTTTTTTATTGGAGTTATCGTTTAATTAAATCGTTGCCAAATTTATTTAATTATTTATAAATAAATATTGTTAATAATTATTCGTGTTTTTTAATTTCCACGGAAATGAAATTTTTGGCTCGGTAAATAGTTATTTTAATTTTTGCATAGGCAAATATGTAAAAATAGTATAAATTTTTAACCTTCTTCCAATTACATTACGTAATTGACAACAAGTCGGTCGAGAGGCATTTCTAAAATAAAAAGTAAATCCTATGAACACATAGTTTGGCCCCCAATGGTATAGACTCTATACTATAATTGGAAGAAGGTTAAAAATACTTACTATTTTTACATATTTACCTATGCAAAAAAATAAAATAATTACTGCTATAGACAATAAAAAATTCATAATTTATCACTTTACCCAATTTTGTTGGCCATTCATTTAAAGAAATCTGGAAATATAACATTTAAATGTTGTAATCTATTGTTCATTTACCTTTTGGTTATCTATTAAGATTAATTTTATATAGATCAGTGATTCTCAATCTGGGTGTCGCAACACACTAGTGTGTCGCCGGTGATTCTCCAGTGTTTTGCGAAAGATTTTAAAAATACTAAAAAATTGCTAGAGTTTTGAGACATAGAACAAAAGTTCGAAAAGGATAAGATAAATATTCGAAACGAATAGAAACTCAATAGTTAATGTATTTTTAAAAGTATTTTGTTAAATTAAATTTTGTGAGTGATAGAACATTTAAACTTTTTTTTAAAACGTATATGAATCGTAAAAGGGAAAAAACTGTTGGGCCAGCAGACAAATAGCCTTGAGAATTGTTTAAATGCGTCAGTAATACAGCACGAAAACCCAGCACCAAGATAACTTAAAATACAATATACAACACCAACTAAACACTTTAAAACCTGAGAGAATATAAATAAACATAAAATCAAAAACATAAAAGTAAAATAAAATAAATACAAAATGATGGTAATTATAATAATAATAATAATTATAATAATAATAATAATGATAATAATTAGGATAATAATTATAATAATAATAATAATAATAATAATAATAATAACAGTAGTAATAATAATAAATATAATGGTAATTATAGTAATAAAAATAATAATAAAGGTAATAGTAGTAACAATTAATAAAGGTAATACATATAATAGTAACAATCATAATGCTAGTAATAATAATAGGGAACATTGTAGTTATAATAGGGATAAGGGTAAGAGAGATACTGTGTGAATATTTAACATAACAAAGGGTGTACAGGCCAAAGAATAATCATCAACACGGACGACGATAAGAAGGGCTATGGGAATGGACATAACAATGAATGATATAACAGTATGACCAACATTTGAAGGAGATAGGAGAATAATGGGACCTAAAAAATCGAAATCGAGCACAGGCCTTCTATCGGCAGCTCGTTGGACCCATGGATCGTTCGATCAATTATAGCATTAGTAATAGCGCTCACTTTTTACGGACGATCTACCCACTCGAACACAGTTCCAACGTTGCTTAGTAATGGGTGCCGAGTGGTAAGCGAAAAATATTTGTATGGGGTTGTCTGGGTAACAACCATATAGTCTCAAAATATCAACACCCAGAAACCCACCAAAACCTTTAAAAATTTATAGCTTGTTTGTAGAATCGAATAAATAGAATCTGTTTAATTATTAGCTATTATTCAAGCCAAAAATTTTAAAATAAGTCTGATAGTACGAAAGAAAAGATTTCAAGTGAAAAGCAAAAAAGAATAGAAAGACACTTAGAGTTTGGTTTCATTTCCTCGGAATATGAAAGCCTGTGCCTAACACATCATTGAATGAACATTTAAGTTTAGACAAACTAGACTTTTGACAAGTATTCAAATCTTACTATTAGTGATTGCTTTTCATGCTCTTCTTTCCCATCGGCCGTTGTTACTACATCTTCCGCAATACTATTCAGAATCTCTGTAGACTGTAGCAGTTCTTGATACAATTTCAATTGTTCTTCTTCTTGATTTTGTACACCATCTTTCAGTGATTCTTCAAGTTTAACTTTTACCTCGTTGAAATATGCACTGGTTTCTTCCATGAGGCTTTGTTTTATCGAAACAGGAAATGATTCTGATCTAAACATTAAAATTTTAATCATAATCAAAAACAACTTTAATTTATTATTGTTAGATAAGCAAAATTAAATTCATATCGGAAGGTCAGAACATCAGGGCACGTTACATAATTTCGTGGCATTGGACAAATATATTGACGGCCCACTTCCGTTTTCAAAAACAGGAAATTTAAAATTGAACATAAAATATATTCAACTTTATTAAGGAGCAACAAAATATAAAATAAAAGTGTAAAAAATGGGACCTAGAGCCACTTGAAGTTTTATAAAAGTTTTGAAGGCATGGATACAAATTTTTGACACTTTCATAAGCGCAAAACATGGTTAAACAGAAGCAAACAAATAAAATGATCATATGCAAATTTAAAAGAAAACAAGATCCAAATTTGTTTGACTATCTGCTTGGATTTTCGGGGCTGGTCAAAACGCGTGTGCGAGCCAGATCAGGCCCGCTAGTCGTAGTTTGCCCACCTCTGCCATAGAGCAGTATACTAATGGCTGTCTATTTTTGAACAAAAAAAAACGTTATAAACTAAAACTTTGGATCATGACCCAAATTGGAATACCGAAAAACCGGAAATCGCTCCCGTCTCCACCATCCGTGATTAACCCTGCAGATCATGTCGTGGAAAACTTATTTTATTTTACTATATTTTCACATTTTGTTGATGAATATTTAATAAAACAAAGATTATATTGATATTTACTTGAATAAAGTTTGAATCGCAGAGGTAATAACCTTTTGTTCTTTGGGATCAGAAGAGTTTTTTAAAGTATCAATTAAATTTTTAGCTCTTTCTTTTGCTTCTTCAATATCAACCTCTTCTACTGGTTGCCTGTATTTCATATCACGACTAGAATCTTTTTTTTCTCGAATCTTCTTTCTCGAATCTCGACTTTCCTTAGTTTCACTAACGCTTTTAATTTCGTTCTCATCTTTGCCGTCTTTGGCTTCTCTAGAACTCTATATATATTTTGAGATTAAAACTAAATAAATTTTTATATTCAAAAAGAAAAAAAAATTTCATTGAATAAATTTAAAAGTTAGATGGGAAAAAACTATTACTAACTTTAGGTTTTTCTTCACCATCCACAGTTTGTATCTAAATTTGATTTAATCAAATTTTAAATTTCTTTAATTTGAAAATTTGAATTTATTAAAGACAGTGAAGTCTCGAATAGAACACAATAACGTTTTTTTATCACAACAAAAAACAACAACAACAATAATAATAATAATAATAATAAAAATAATAATAAAAAAAAAAAAAAATAATAATAATAATATAACAGATAAATGAACAACAAAATATGCCCTTGCTGCGAAGTAATAATTATATTGTTGAAAAAAGTTTCGATTATTAAATAATTATCTTCAGTTTCCTGCAGAATTATTATCTTCGAGAAAGTACCAAAATACGTTCTGATTTTCATTAAAATTCACTTTTTTGTTTTTTGATTAGTTTTAAATTTAAATTGTAAATTTTTTAAAATTTTAATATAAAAATTTAAAAAAAACAAAATTTTATAATTTTAAAAAACTTTTAACGTATTTTGATACTTTATCCTTGAAGATAATAATTTTTATATTAATACTAACAATAGTAATAATAATTACTATTAATAATTACTATTATTATTGTTATCATTTTTGTTATTATAATTATCATCATTTATTATATATTTTACAAAGTTATATCTGAAACTTTTAATCGAGATTATTTTCAGAAACAAAATTAAGAAAAAAGAAATGTAAAATAAATATAACTTACTTTCCCTTTTTCTCCGCCGTCACTAATTAGTACCTGAATTTAATATTAATTAATTTTAGTAAAATCGATAAAGGAAATCTTGGAGATGAAATGTAAAAATGATAAAATAAATACAAATAGAAAAACAAAACTAAAAAAGTAAATCATCAAATTTGACTAAATATCGGAATAATTATATAAGCAAATCCAGGAACACGTACAGGAGTTTTTATACTATTCCATCAAAAATTTGTTTGAAATATCTTAAGATACTCTATCATGTTTCTTTGATCATAACTTTCAACTATTATCATAATTCTAATATTATTTACGATATATTTGGCGCCGAAATGTCAGGTACCGTAAACAATTTACATAGTTGAATTCATTAAAAATGAATACCATACACCTTGAGAATACATGTGCAATCTTTACTCGGTTTCGCATAGTAAAGTTCGAATTATATTTGAAATTGATGTTTTTAAAACAGATGAACCTATATGTGATGTGCCAAATAAGTAGAGAGACTCGTATAGAAATAAGTAGTTGAACGCAATCGTATTTGTTAGCTCTCTAGCTGGAATTTTTCTCTCAGTCTGAAACATTTTTCTCAGTTCTTTAGTTAAATTTTCTTTGATATTTCAAGCCATCCTGGCTTTACCTCATCATATACTGAGGTTATACCACTCTAAAAGTAATTATACTAACAATAAACGTTTTATTTTGATGTACTCATAACATTAAACAGTACCCAGGTCTGTATGGATTTCTTTTTAACTCTTGTCTTTCTATGGAAATTTTAAAATAAATTCTAAAATTTCTTAAGTAAATACCGATTAAAACAAATACTAGTATATTTATCTATATACATGCTTAAAATATATTTAAAGTTTAAGATATTTATTTACTTCAACAAGATTCAAACTACTTTTTTTTATTAGGTGAAGATACCATAGAATTTCAAATATACATATGACGTGATTTTTGAGAATAAAAGGAATTGAAAACTCACTATTAGACATTTTACAGTTGCTAAAATGTTGTATTATTATAATTATTATTATTTATTATTAATATTATGTTTATCATCATTTATTATATTTCTTTGCAAAATTACATCTGTAACTTTTAATCGAGATTTCTCTCTGAATCAAAATAAGGATAAATAAAAGTGAAAGAAATATCACTCACATTCTGTTTTTCTCCAGCTTCACTAGTTAATACCTGCATTTAATATTATCAATTTTAATATTGTAAATTCTTTCAGAATCAAAATAAAGTATGATTAAACAGGAAAGAGATATTACTAACTTTAAGAATTTCTCCTACGCTGCTAGGTAGTATCTGAATTTAATATTGTAAATTGTAATATTGATTTAATTTAATAAAAAATAAAATTAAGAGTTTAATAAAGATAAATACCAAAAAATAACAGGCGCAATCTTAAAACATTTTATATCACTAAAGTCTGAAATTCACTAATCTTTGAAAGATTATGAAGATTATAAATATCTACACAATTTCCAGATAAAATCTGCTTTGGTTATATAATCCTATTTTAAAATTGAAAATTGGTAAACGGTGAAATGTCCACGCACTTATCTAATGTCAAACTAAATCTATTTTTACTATAAGAATTTTTTAATGCTTTATAATGTTTTTTTTCTACCATCCTATAGTTTAACGTTTAATTAATGTTCGTTTTGTACTCAACATTCACTAAATTTTATTATAGATCAATTTAATTTCTATTTTTAAAACTCTAAATTATGACACATATGCTATTATGAATAGTGTTTTGTTAAACTAAATAACTTTTAATAGTAATATTAATATTATAAGGACTGTTTTTGTTTTTCACCTCTGATTTCTTTACACTATTTTCTACAAAATTCACTTGGAAAAGGCTGTGGCGAAAATTCGTGAATATCTTAAATAAATCTGATTCCATAGTCAAATTTTGTAGAAAATATAATAATAATATTATTATTGTTCATATAACATGCACTTAATAATGGCATGATTTAAATATTAGAAAACATCATGCAAACCTAAATGAAAAACTATGAGCAGATCTGTTTTTATTTATTTTTATTGACGAGAAAATCGGTAATTTTTAATTCTTTTTTCTTCATAAATCTCTGTAGTTAATCTTTAATAGTCCAAATTGTTTTCATATTTTCTGGAATATTTTCAAAATAATAGTTCTGCGGGTCTTTGATCATATCTCTTGCTTCGTACAATGAAATAGATCTTTCAATTTCTATATTATTCGATTCTTCATCATCCGTGTTTTCAACATCTCTCATATTACTTGAATTGTCAAAAATATTTTCAATAAATTGAAAATATTAATTAATTGTAAATATTTATTTATCAACTTTATTTAAACTTTTCCATTTTTGAATGAATTGCTGAAACAATTTATACAATTACAATCTCTAATAGTGGAGAACACGGAGTCGTAAAATTTTTTCTTTTGCAGATCTCCATAATTGAAATTGATATTGTTTGGATCATCCATATCAATGAGTATTCTTTGATTTAGAAATCTTTTATAGTGGTTTTTAAACTCCTTTATAATCGGGTTTTTTGATATTAATTTATTTTTTCCGAGCATAAATTTTTAAATTCATCAATTCTTTCAGTCGGAACAAATCCAATTTCTCCACGCAAACATTTTGATAAAATATTATATCTCTTTAAATCCCGATAGCCATCCTTCTGATGCTTTGAAATCCTAAACAATCACCGCCAACAATAAACTTTCTTTGTCTTTTGTTTTGAAACTATTGATATAAGATTTGATCAAACTCATTTGTTTTCGTCAACTTACGATTTCTTTAAAAATCTCCAATTTTTGAGCAAATGATAGAATATTTTGATTTTAAAATATTTTTTATACAATCAACTGAAATTTTAAATCGAACTGCAAGCGTTCTTTGAGTCATATTTGGATTTTCTACGTGTTATTTCAATATATTCTTTTTCTCTATGTTTATATCAAGATAAGGATTATGATGAAGTATGGCATCATTATTAATACACCATAGGACTACATAAAGCAGTGCTGTCCAACCTTTTTGACACAATGGGCCACTCAAATAATTTTTAAGATGCCAAAGGGCCGCAATAGGTCGAGGATTGGCACCGAAAGCGTCCGAACATGTGATGCACGGAGCAGCTAACGATTATTAACCTCTTAAATACAGTTTGGAGCATTTGGCAACAAATAGAAATATATTTTTGTACCCTTGTAATAATATAAAGAATTGCTTTACTTATATAAAGAATTATTTTGTGGTATAATAAGTATCTGGAGAAGTATCATCATTGATCAATGCGATTTTAAGATGTTGAAGTAAGGTAAAAAGTTTAATCTAAAATTCTGCTATGTAACTTTAGTTAATTTTAAATATAAACTAGAATGTGTTTACAAATTTTTAAAATTTATTGTTTTTAATTAGAAATTTGAATTTGTATTATATTTGCAATTTTTTAAGCTGCTGAATTCAGATGTTTCCTTCAAACCGTTACACAGCTGCTCACATAGATAACTCACTAGGTAACATCTCAATTCGACTGGCAACAGTCTGATGGATAACTGAAGATCTGAAATCTGTTTCTAATCTCTGTTTTTAAATTCAGCAAACAAAAAATCGGCATATTCTTAAAATCATTGCTTAACTGTGTCACTACCTGAATATGGTTTTTGCTTTTTAAGCCAAAACCTATCTGACCTTTAGGGATGCCTCCGTTACACAGTTATTTGCGGTCAGAAGTCGTCTGAAAACATGCTGCTGGCCAAGTAAATTATTATTTAAAGAAACAACTTTTTCTTCTCTAACCTTTGTACCAAGTGGATAATTCTTTTCAAAATTACTATGCATTGACGTGTACAACCTGTCGTATAGTGTTTCTGTAGCATGGTATTTTTCAAAACTGAGATGGAATTTATACACAACAAACAAACCGGCTTCTCACCAGGGATTGTAAACAACGATTCAAGTTCCCAAGATGAATTGAACAAACGATTTTCTTCCGTAACGTTTTGCTTTCTGCTGCTCATATCTGAATACATGCTCTGGTTTGCGTTGTTATTTTTGCAGTACCGTAATATTGTTTTTTAGAAAACTTAAAAATAATAAAATTATTAAAATTATTAATTCTGCACATGCACCTTCGCTTTGACAATAACTGGTAAGTAAGTAAGGGTGTGGGGTAAGTAAATAAATAAGTTAGCTAATTACACTCAGCAGTGTATAAATTTATAAAACAGGGCTCATAGTAGTTAAGTAGTCAGTTTAATTTTAATATATTAAAAATGCTGAATTTAGTAAAGTCGAAAAAATGCAGTGAGGTTTGATGTAAGGTGGATTAGTTTGGTTAAAATTGAAACTAACATTTTGTACGCGGGCCGCAAGTTGAACGACATTGGTATAGGCAATTTAACATCAACATAGTTTAAATTTTAATTCCATCTAATGATGAAATATATTGTAAAAATAGTATATGTTCGTGTGGCGTATTCTAATATATAAATCAGTACTATTGTTATGTGTATGTTATAATCCATTTAAAAATTATACTTTGTCTGTTCCAGTATTCAAAAGAAAGATTTTGGAATTAGGAAATTAAGAATTCTGTGAATGAAAATCCATCAAAGGTTGACTTTGTGTGACATTAATAATGAGGTTTGTATGTTGGTCTCAATTTTGCATTATAAGATTGTCATCGTGTTTATTAATATATTTCAAATCTTGCTTAGATGGTGTTTATATCTGGGTTTAAATGTATACAAAATTATGCAATGGTGCATACATTGAAATGACTACAAGTCATCTCCTTTCACAAGCTATTGATAACTGTCGACTGAGGGAAATTATTATTATTTATGAACAAAATTTTGTGTTTGGGTCTGTATTTGAAATGTTAAATAGTTTAGTATTCTATATTTTAAGATTGTCTATAAATTATGTTGTTTGTAGATCATGTTTATGAATATACGCCGATCCCTCATTGAACACAAAAGATAAATTCTACTAGATCATCTTTTAAACGAAACCATTTAAAGTGAAACTAAAAAATGTATTGAAAAACAGGATAGAAGAATCTACCTTCCGTGTTAAGTGAGAAATGAGTGTATATGTTATGGGTGTAATGACACATATATTGAAATGACAACCAGTCATCTCTGTTATCAAGTTTTTAATCACAATCGACTGAAGAAATTTATTAATATTAGTGATCACACTTTTGTTTGTTTTCTTATTTTGAAGTGATACGTGGAAGAAATGCAAAATTATTTGTTAAAAATGTATTAATATGCCAAATATTATTACTCATACTTTTTTATGTTATTATTATTATTTTTATTATTATTACTATATTAGTTAATTTTATTTTTTTATTTACTATATTTATTTGTAAAGATAATTTCATATTTGGCTTTTGCTTGACATTAAATATAAGGATTATTAAATATCAAAGAAATTATACTAACTTTAAGTTTTTCTCCACCGTCACTGGGTTTTGTCTGAATTTAATATTATTTAATTTAATAAAACACGTGACAAATTTACTAAAATAACTACCATATCATATTAATTATAATATTGGATAGATTTGCTCAGTTAAACTCTCTAAGGCACAAGTGTAAATATAAATATAAAGTATCAGTATATATTTTAATTGTTAAATCTTGAAAATTCTTGAAAATTCTTTTTTTTTGATTTTTGTTTTATTAATCTTATTGTAATTTTAGGTTTTTCTAAAGCTATGATGAAATTTGTTTATATTTGAATAAATCTTTTGAAAAATGAATTATTTGTTATTTATGGAAGAATTTTTTCCAATTTTCAAATTTAAAGAATATTTTATTTACAAGTTACTTAAAAATATGACGAAAGGAAGCGAACAAATCTTAGAAAATGCAAAATTAGTTAGAGAATATGCATTATTAGGAAATTATTAATCATCATCAGCAACTGTAGTTAAAGTCAGACTAATACATAGGTTCCTAACCGATGGTCCATGGACCCTGTAGTATTACGTGGAGCATTCCTCGGGGGTACGAGAAGCGCGGGGGGTAAGAAAATTTTTTCGAATTATTATTGATATTGTTGGGTTATTATTATTGAAAGTCGGTTCCCTCTGACTCCCATGTCCTTTTAGAATCAAATAACCAAACCCAACACAGAATAATTTTATTTGAATTTTATCACAGATACAACTCAATCCGATTTATTTCAATGTTTTGTAATCACAATTTCACTAATTTATTTGCACCTTTTAACCACCGTATAAATTTGATTATCTTAGGGTAGGTTGTCCAATGGAGAACCACCCTTTCTGATAGATAACTTTGACTTTATTTGGGTTTAGATTCCTCTACTAACCTAGTTACACTACTCGTTTACGTTGATCCACTGGTTATTTCGTGTTTTTCCATTTTCCTTTTATACTCCTGCTCAGACTGTTTTCCGACGATTGTCAACAACATTTGCTACATTATTAAATTATTAACAATAATTACTTTCCACAGACCACTTTAGCCGACATTTGTCAACAACATTTGCTCTATTACTAAATTACAAATTACGAAATAATTACCTCTTCGTAGCTCAGTGGCGCCCATTTAATATTGTTTAGGCCAATTTACCCTGTTATATTATTCCGTCTACACGCCGGGTTTTCCTCATCTCTCGGATTTTCCACATCTCTCGGGTTTCTCATTGCCTCGGGCTTCCCATTGACTCGGGCTTCCCATTAGTAATTAATTTTTAAAACTAATTTCTTTTTTTGTTTTATATTATTTTCTAGGGACCCCTCACTAAATTTTTATTATTATTTCTGGACTCGTCTCTCAATTTGGCGTTCAACCATACCAATTTCCCCCGATAAATACTACTTTCGAATTTTTATAAATTTTTTAATTAATATTGCACTTTTATCATTTTGGTGTTTTATTGATTTTACTGTGCTTTTCCGTAATACCCCAACAATATTTTAATCATAGTGATTTATAAGTGACAATCAATGCATACTATCATTGTCGCCAATCGCCAAGGATTGTAATGAATGGTTATTTTTCGAACTAGTATATTTTTTATTACCTACTCTTCACTAACTGTTAAATTTATTGGAATATTATTCATAGACCATAATTATAATCATAATAAGTACGTACTTAAGTAAGTATTATAAGAAAAGAACTAAGAGCCAAAATAGAATTAATATATTAAATAAACTATTACGTACCCACACTGTTTAAAATTTACACAACTACTTTATCCTATTTAAACTACATGTAAATTTCTCAGCAAATATTAACTATTTTTACTCTCAGCCGTCTTACTTTATATTTTGCTGAGAAATTTACATATATTTTAAATAAGATAAAGTAGAGTTAGTGTGTAAATTGTGAGAATCTAATAAAAAAATTGCATGCGATTTGCATCGAATCACAATCACAATTCAAAATCGATGACAATTGACTTGGGGTGTTGCCTACCTATTGAAAATAAATAAATAATAATAAATGAAATAAGATACCAAAGTATATCTACTTACTAATAAGTAGTTTCACTTAAGTTAGGTACGTAATAAAAATTATACGAATAAAATCAATTTTCAAATTCATGTTCATATATTTTTGTAAAAATTAATAAATAAAAATACGAAAAACCATGATTAGTCTTTTAATTTTTGGTTGTTATAGAAAAGTAACTTATATAATAGCAAAATGGTAATTAGACACATTATAGAAACTACTTGTAAGGATTTGGTTGATTTTTAGAAGTTCCTGAGTTATTAATTTTTTACGATTCTCTGTGCACTATTGAAGTAATTTGATTATCAAATTGTTATTGTTTTTACTACTAAAACGTGTACAAAAAATAAATAAATATAACGGTTTTTGATTTATTTTGGTAAGTACAATAAATAAACCGGTGCATAATTAATTGTTTTGAATTCCATAAATAATTACTTTTTACTTATCGACAGCTAACCCATACTATCCTGATGTCAAAGAAGCGTTGATATCAAGACTCATATATTCCATTCGGCTTCACTTTCTTAGTTGATAAATATGGATTACACAAGCCACAATGTTTACTTTTCTTGAAAGTAATTATAAATGGTTATATGAAACCATCAAAACTTAAGGAACATCTACAAGCAGTACATCCAAACAACGTTAATGACCCAGAAACTTTATTCAAAATTAAGAGAGCCCGATTTGAAAAAATCGCAAAACTCACCAATCACGGATTTGTTTCCGAGAACAAACCGGCTTTAGAAGCAAGTTATCGTGTGGCATTGAGGATTGCGAAAGATAAAAAACCTCATACAATTGCAGAAACTTTGATTAAACCATGTGCGATGTGGAGCAAATACAAGATAGTTCAACAAAAATTGCATTGCAATTGGATGAATCCACTGATGTTTCTAACTGTGCTCAACTTCTTGTTTTTGTTAGATATGTGTATTGAAATGAAACCAAAGAAGATATTCTTTTTTGTAAACCTCTGACAGAAACTAAAAAGGCTGTGGATATTATGTCAATTATGAATGGTGTTTTTGTTGCCAATGGGTTTTCTTGGAACAATATTGGAACCATTTGTACTAATAGTGCTTCCGCTATGCTCGGGAAAAATTCTGGATGTATTGCTCTTGTGAAACAGATAAACCCACATGTTTTTTTAGTCATTGTGTCATTCATCGCAATGCTTTGGCATCAAAGACTCTTCCCTCTTATTTCTAAGAGGTATTGGATATTGTCGTGAAAACCGTAAACTTTATCAAATCAAGGGCATTGAATCACTGCCTATTTAAAGTTGGGTGTGCACATAACGTACTTCTTCTACATACAGAAGTACGTTGGCTATCCAGAGGAAAAGTTCTTAGTCGGGTTTTTGAACTTAGATCTCAAATTGAGACATTTCTACGTGACAAAGAATCAACTCTTTTGCTTGACTTCACAGATACCAGTTTTGTGTCCTCTTTGGCTTACCTTGCAGATATATTTGGCCATCTAAACACCTTAAATATATCACTCCAAGGTAAAGGTATGAATATATTAGATACCGAGGAGAAAGTTACATCATTTAAAGATAAGTTGGCTCTCTATGGCAGAAGATTTAAAAGTGAAAATTACTCCAATTTTTCGCTTTTTGATGAAATAGTTTCCTTGCAAGTTAAACGTGAAATTGATATCAAGGTTCTGGATTGTATTAAAATGCATCTGGAAAATCTTTAACTTACTTTCGATGGAATTATTCCTCGCACATTTGTAGTTGATAATTAGATAAGAAACTCTTTCACCATTTCATTGGATCAAATTAGTGATGCTGATGACGCGAAAGATGAGCTCATTGAACTGCGGAATAACAAAAAAATAAGAGATCACTTTGAAAAATGGCGTTTGATGTATTCTGGTGTAAACAAAGCGAGACATCTTATTTTGGTCAAACGGGCGTTGATAGCTCTTATTCCGTTTGTCACTAATTACCTTTGCGAATCTGGACTTTTGGTGCTTGTGTCCATAAAAACAAGATTAAGGAACAAACTAAAGGCTGAACATAACATGCGGTTGGCTCTTTCAAACACCCTACCACGAATACAACAAATGGTTGACGGTAAGCAGCAACAACTTTCCCTCTAAATTTAATTTTTTCTGTAATTTTTAATTAATTCCTTTTAAATATTATGTGAATAAATATTTTTTCTTATATAAATTTATTTTTTTGATGTAAATAAATAATAATAAAAGTTAGGGATACGTAAGATTCCAAATTGTTACCAAATGGTACGGTTATCCGAAAAGGCTGGGAACCATTGGTCTAAGAGACAAATGGAGAAACGTAAAATAGAACTATAACAAGAATCTGAAGAAGTGAATTAAATAATAAATAATTTCAAGTTTTAAAATCGCAGTAAAAGCTCGATATGAAGAACTGACATGCGACTCTGATAAAAGACAATTTGATGCTCCAAAACAAATTCCACGCATGCCTGCATTGTCCAAGTTTAGTAACAAAAATGCTTCTCGGCATAATCTTATCAAAGATGTAAACAAAATTAATTCCAAACCAGATCTTTACCACGAAGAAAAATATGAAATTTCTAAAGAGCTGGTTAAATATTTTTTAAACTTATGTTCTGTAATGAAATTGCTGTCGGATTTATTAACCTCTATTTTGAAAACTGAAAATTACATCTTATCTATTTTTATTATCGATGAGATGAGTAAACGAATTGTTGGCAATGAACCACAAAATGAACTGATTCAATTTTCCCCATAATTCCTTCAATTAGATACAAAGTTTATGTTTTGTAAAAATCTTTTTGTTTCGCGCGGTTCAGAAACTATTAATAAATTGATTATTAACCCTTTCACTGCTCAAGCCGCATATACTCGCACAATATGAATGACCAATACGCTCAGAATTCATTCCGGTTCAACACAACTATTCACACAGAGTACTCAAACAAATAAGGTACAAAAATGCTAAGATGATGTTTCACTTTTAGTATAGTAAAATCGGAAGATTGTGCATCTGTACTTACAATAATCAAAAGATTTGCGGACATCGAACATGAACTCTCAAAACATATTGCGCAGTGAAAGAGTTAATAAAACAAACTCGGTTTATTCGTTTCGATATTTTGACATTGTCCTTGAAATCAGTTTGACAACAACAAGTAGATAGGTGCTTGAATTGGCCGTTGATAAAGAATTGATCAATCAATCAATTCTCATTGTCAGTGATGATATATTGTCGCATGTAAATGTCCTGGAGTTGATACAGCGATTTATCGGTTATCAACTTGGCTATCAACTCGCAACTAAAAGCAGGTTACTGAATAATTTGCACAGGAAATTGCCAAAGATGTATCAAGGAGCCTCAAATACGATTTTGTTACCTGGCTATTTGAATGTATTCGCTGAGTTATGTCGATATCATAACAACAATATTGATCTCATAATGAGAAATTAAGTCCTAGAAATTGCCTAGGTTATCGTATCTATTCGTGACTTCAAATTCTTTATCAATTTTGAACCATTATTACAATTGTTATTATTTTTATTTTTATCATTTTCACATAATATATTTCTGTAAATGTAATTTCATATTTGTTTTTTTCCCTTGCAATGGAATATAAGGATTATTAAATATCAAAGAAATTATACTAACTTTAAGTTTTTCTCCACCGTCACTGGGTTTTGTCTGAATTTAATATTATTTTATTTAATAAAATACGTTGTGACAAATATACTAAAATAACTACCATATAATATTAATTATAATATTGGATAGATTTACTCAGTTAAACTCTCTAAAACACAAATGCGAGAGTTTATATTTTATTAGTTAAATCTGGAAACTAAAAGATATAAGTTATTATTATTATCATTTACACATAATATATTTCTGTGTAAATGTAATTTTATACATGTTTCATTTGCGATAGAATATAATGATAATTAAATATCAAAGAAATAATACTAACTTTTAGTTTTTCTCCACCATCGCTGGGTCTTGTCTGAATTTAATAACTTTTAATTTAATGATGATTTTATCTAATAAAACATATATAATCATGGAACACTACCGAAAGTGTCTTTGATATCAAGCCTGGCAATAGTTAACTGTGAATTTTTAGTGCTCAAGAATGGCAGAAAAAATAGAGTTGTATTCAATACATCTTTCGTATTCTGAACCACCTTTTTGGCCAATGTGTAACCGGTTGTTTTCCAGAAAGTCGATTTGCAAGAATAAAAGCAAATACTTTGTAAATCACTAGCAACAGAGCAATTGGTCGGCAGGGTGAAATTTTGTGTATTGGCCATTTTTATCTGGTTTCAGGATTAATATGATTTTGAATGATTTCCAACTAGTTGGAATAGTATCTAATTGAATGATTTTGTTAAAATGTAAAGCCAGAATCTTACACCCAGGATCTAGTAGCAGAACATCTTTATAACATACATAATCTAATCTGGGTGAAGTGTTGTCAGGTTATCAAAGAATTCGCAAAATTTCCACTGGTAATATTGAATTTAATTCTAGTTAAAATGTAGAAATTTTACTGAAATTACAAGCGGTTTTCCAATTTTTAAATATCGCATTGTGATGACTGAAGTTGTTTATAATATTCCTCAAGTGGTGGTTCAATATTTTCAATTTGACTGCCTAGTATTCTGTAGACACACATTCATTCTTGTTTCTAATCTTTCTAGCTTTGTCATGGTTTCTTCTGGTTTATAGTTTTCGTAAACTTTGAGTATTTGGATTAGCGAGACAAGGGATATTTACGAGAATATTATTTATAATTTCATCGATACGTGTTTCATTTGCGATAGAATATAAGGATAATTAAATATCAAAGAAATAATACTAACTTTTAGTTTTTCTCCTCCATCGCTGGGTCTTGTCTGAATTTAATAATTTTTATTTTAATGATGATTTTATTTAATAAAACGTTTTGAGATGAATTATCTAAAATAACCGCCATATATATTATATAAAATATATGATAAGCCTTTGAACAAAGACTTAAAATATTATTTAATAATTATATTTGTGAATTTATGCTACTACCTGAAATCGTGAAATATTTTTGACTTAAAATTAGTTGTAGTCACCACAATACAAAATTTATCAATTCGGTGGTTCTATGATTCTTCTTTGGTTGAATCTTTCTTCTAACACAGGCCTAGCCAACCCAAATCGCTTTGCGGGCCAACCTTTTTATCCAAAAATTTCAGCGGGCTATATATTATATGAAAACCCAAATTTTTATTAAAGAATTTATTTGAATTATTTCAGTACATAGATTTATTTGAACTATTCCAAGAAAAACATTTATTTTTATATTTACAGTAGGTTTTTTTTATTGTTTCAAGATCATTTTTATTGAACCATTTATTTTTATTATTTCAGTACACTTAAGTATAATATTTATTAATGGGTTATTTGCTTTTCTTTGTGATCGCTCAATGTTTTTAAATCTACATCAATTTTGGTAGTTGCACATCGTAATTGGCTTTCAAGGTTTTCGTCTGTAAATGAAGCGCGAAATTTTTTTTTTATTAAATTTCAATTTTGAAAAAAGGCTTCACAAACATATGTAGATCCGAAGGCGCTTACAATTTTTTGAGCAAATAATCTTAAGATATGATACCTTTCCGCTGTTATATACGTGTTGTAGAACTCAATTTTCGATGTCGTTTTATGAACCTGCTTCAACTCATTATTACACTGCAAATTGATTATGTCCATCTGTAAAGCTTCTGGAACAGCGAAAACGTCAACTTGAAAGGGTGAAGAAAATATCTCAAACGTTTTGTCATATTTTGTAAGTTCTGAGAAACGACGAGTAAATTCAGCTGAAAGTTTTCTAATTTCATCAGCGTACTTTGCAAAATTAATAGTTTAACTGCTATTAAATTCTTTTAATAACGGAAAATGGTGAAGATTGTTATTTCTAAGTTGGGACTCAAATAAAATTAGCTTGGTTTGGATTTCTCTCTTCCGCCATAGAATTTTCTATTTTCACCCGTAATTCAAAAATTCTTTTTAAACATGTTCCGCGACTCAACCATCTAACTTTGGTAAAATAGACAATATCGCCGTATTCCGAACTTAATTCGCCAAGGTATGCTTTGAACTTGCGATGTTGAAGCGCATGTGATCGAATATAGTTAACTGTTTTTATTACCACATCCATGACATGGTTCATGGACAATACCTGGGCACATAAATTTTGCTGATGTATCAAACAGTGTATTACAAATATTTCACTGGGTTTAACAGATGTAGCTTCAAGTTCATCCATAAACAACTTTACAGTTCTTTTATTTTTACCAATCATAGCAGGCGCACCATCCGTTGTTAATCCTGAAAGCTTCTCTAAATGTAAACAATTACAGGATAAACATTTTTTTATAGCGCGAAAAACATCCTCTCCTCTAGTGGTTTCTTTTAAATTTAAAAGATTTAACATTTCTTACGTCACTCCGAAAGAATCGTTAACTCCACGAATAAATACAACAAGTTGTGATGCATCTGAAATATCTGTACTTTCGTTGAAAACAAGAGAATATACTTTGGATTGTTGAAACCGCTCTCGTAAAGTCATCACTATTTCATCTGAAATATCATTAGTGTGACGACAAATAGTTTGATGCTACTAACTAATGCTTGAACTCATTTTATGTTTATCTAGCATAACATCTTCTAGAACAGCTGCCAAACATTCTTTTATACATTCTCTGTCCAAAAATGGTTTCATTTTCTTAGCGATTAACAGTGTGACAGAGTAGCTTGCTTTAACAATATTAGAAGCTAGTTGTAATGAAGAACTAAATATTTTCTGCTGATATTTTAATTCGGATTTTAGCTCGGACAACGAATTTTTTTCCCATTCTTTATTAGATTTCACATACACGTCATGTTTCGTTTCATGATGTCTTTTAACATTGTATTCCTTAATTGTATTCCTTAATCGTATTCCTTAAATCAAACATGCTAATTTTGAGTTCTGCATTATAAAGAAGTAATTTTCTTCCCAATGATTGCAGTATTATCTGTTTTCTTCTGAAACTTTACTTTTTTTGGAATTCATTCTACAGGCCAAATATAATTAAAGTAATCAGTGGCGGATTTAGCTATAGGTGTGGGTGCGGATCGCCCCTCATGCCCCTGTTGAATCCTTATTGGCGCCCCCAAAGATAATTTTTATGAATGTGTACAAGCATTAAGATTAATCTGATCACTGACACTGACAATTTAATATATCTTTGATTTGGAAGATCTAAATGGATTGAAATGTATTCTACTATCACTGCAACATACAGCTGCTCAGAGTCACCGTTTATAGATTATTATTATCATTATTATTGATAGTACATATTACTCTGCTATGTTGTTAAACATAGTTGATGCAGCACAACAGCAGGCAAATTCTTCAGTAGTGCAGATTACTGCTTACTTATCAGTGCTGAAACTGCGACTAGCCAGACGATCTGACCTTTCTCTTATTACAGTTTTGTCTGTGTACAAAGTTCAACTGGATTTAAGCAACTCCAGCTGTTATGCTGCATCATATTAATAATATTACATAGCTCCAGTGAAGAGCGACAGTTTGATGTTTTTAAGCTTGTATAGTGTTTGTACATAAATCTAACCATAATAATTATTGTCAATTTGGACTTTTTTGGCAAACAAATTATTGCGTTACTATTGAAATATTAAAATAATATTCAATATTGAATTCAAATAAAATTTAAATTAGAGCCATGGCTGAGTCAGCTGGTGACACTAATAAAAGAAAATCAGTTACCAAATTAAGTGGATCATCTAGGCGTAAATTGGCAAAGGAAGCCAACCTCAAGGCAGATGCTAGCAAATGTATTAAGTTAACATCATTTATAACTAAACAGTCTAAACTGCCAGTAGTTCAATCAGCTGAAGTTTCTGCTAAATATGAGCATGTATTTGATGATCAACACCCATCTACGCATTCAAGTTCTTGTACTGAGCCTGCTGAGACAGAAACATCATCTGAAGTTCTTGTTGAAGATGAGCAAGTACTATCTGCAGTTGATGAACAACACCCAGTTATACATGTGCAGAGAATACTGAGACGGTAACATTACCTGCTCAGGGCTTGAAACATAATTAGGGTGATTCAGAATTTGATACAGTGGAAAAACAACTTGCTTCAGATATTTTACAAGAACCACTTTTTCCTCAATCCGACTTCCCTACAGATCCAGGACTCTACATTAATACGAGCATAAGGTCGAAACTGATACGAAAATTGTTTGAAATCGGACCATGCCAACCTGGACTCAATGAACCATTTCAATTTCCGACAGATGAATTGGGGCGCAAGTTTCAAATTTCATGGTACACAAAATGTTTTGGAAAAGGTACTATGAAGGAGGAAAGAAATTGACTTGTCTATTCACCAAAAAATCAAAAAATGCATTGCCAAGCTTGCTGGTTATTCGCTGATTGTAAAACTGAAAATTATAGCAAGGAATAGTCCGACCCAAATTTTGGAGTTTATAACAGGAAAAAAGGCATGGAAAAAATCGTTAAACATGAAACTTCCAATCAACATCATAGTGCATTATATGCCAATATTTGCTGGCTAAATATCGCATTTCAAATGATAAAACTGTGATATCTGGTTTGATCAGTCAGGAGCGTTATCAAGTGAAAAAAAATAGAGAAGTTTTGAAACGAATGGTAGATGCAACGTTTTTTTAGCAAAACAAGGTGAAAACAAGATGAAAGAGTTGATGATCCAACTACACGCTTCAAATGCGAAACGTATTTCACTGTCTTGGATACACTTGTAATACAACTAGATGAACGTTTTAATGATTTTTATAACACTGTTGCTTTATTCTCTTGTCTTGATCCATCAATAATATCAGAAGAAAATAAAGAATCTTTTCAAAATTTATGCGACATTTACAAAAACCATATTAATATTGAAGAAGCAATCCTAGAATATGATACTTTATAATACGTGTATGCATCAATACGCCCATTACTATCTTGTGAACTACAACTTAAAGAGGTGTTGCCTTTCTTGGTTGAAAAACAGATGGCACCAGGACTTCCCAATTTGGCAATTCTCTATAAAATATGTTTGACTCTTCCTGTTACATCTGCTACTGCTGAAAGAAGTTTCAGTAGACTGAAAATCATCAAAAATTATTTGCGATCAACAATGACAAACGAACGTCTGTCTGGATTAGCATTAATCTTAATAGAACGCGAACTGGCTGAGAACATTGACTTTGAATAGACTATAAATCGTTTTACTTCAATGAAATCATACAGGAAGCAATTTAAATAATAAATAAAGTGGTATGTTTGTTACATCAATAAATTTACTAGAATAAATTTACTGAATCTAATGCTTTATAATAATATTGGTATTCACTCAATACTCGGGAAAATGAGTAGTGCCATCTTCATAATTTGTGGCACACCCTGAAAATTATCCTCGCCCCCCCACGCACCAAAATCTAAATCCGCCACTGAAAGTAATGTATAATTTTTCAAAAAAAGTGGATTTACTGTTACTTACTTATTTATTTAATTTTTCTGGTATAGAAATATAATTAATTAGATTTTTTATATTACTTTTTTTGTGTTATATAATTTGATATTTTTTATCCCTTAAAAATACGCAACTTCATATTCTAACTAAAACAAAGCCAAACTAAAAAAGTTTTTCTATAACTGTCGGCTTCTTTAGTTATATTTTTCTGGCAAAGCCTACTATATAAATATTTTTTAATTACTCATTTAAATTTTTTACTTATGAATAAATATATATGCACGGAAAACGGATTTTTCTGCCAACTAAAAACATAATAAAAACTTTTTAATATTCAATTTTGTATTCAATACTTTTTCAAAAGTCTGTATTTAATAATTTTTGTAAATTTTTTAATATATTAATTTTATTATAGATTCTGTAAAAAAAATTAAAGCGAATAATAATCATGCCACGGGCCGCATAATATACATAAAGGGCAGCATGCGGCCCGCGGGCCTCGGCTTGGCAACGCCTGTTCTAACATATTATATCTTAAAAATGCATAGATAGAAACAAAAATTAAAATGTTTATTTGCTTTTTAAAGGTGTTAAACTTTGACAGTTCAATATGAAGCCTAGCTCTGACTAATTTATTACTACTTTAGAATAATTTCTCGATAGTGGATTCATTTTTTACAATATAAATCAAATAAATAATTATGTGTTTAGAACAATGAGAGAAAGTGGAGAAAGAGACTCGTTATATTTTGTATTGGAGTGACCAGCACCTATTTTCAGGTTGAAATATTTCTTTTAATAACTGAAATGGTTTACTTAATTATTTATTTGAATTAAATTTTTAAAAATGATTCCGCTATCTACAAGACCTTCTAAAATAAATGAGGATTATAAATATAACTTTTATGATTAAGATTATTATAATTATTGTTATTATTATTATTATTATTATTATTATTATTATTATTATTATTATTATTATTATTATTATTATTATTATTATTATTATTATTATTATTAGGTTCTGATCATTCATAATCAATATTTAATATTTCATTTTTTGAATAAATATTACAGAAGTTAGCTTTAATAGTTATTTATTTAAAGCATATTTATATAAATGCTTCTACTAAAGAAAGAGTTTAAAAATCATCTTACCAAGCCCAAATTTTAGCAATAATTTCAGAAATTTTTTAGATTTTTAAAGCTTTTATATATTTATTTAAACTTTTATAAAATGCAAATTATATTTTAAAATACTTGAAAAAATTTCTCTAGATCTGCATAAATAATTTTTAAGTTTTATAATTATAATTCGGATCTTTTCAGTTTTTAATATTGGTGAATTAAATATGAAAGTTTTGCTTAATTAAAGAAAAGATCATTCAGAGAAGATGCAGAAAGGTTTGTTAAATTTTGATTGAGTGATCAGGACTTATTTTAGGTTGAAATAAAAAATATATTAAAGTTTTTCTATTATTATCATTAATATTGTTATTAATATTATTATCATTTCCATTTAATATATTTCTCTATAACGTTACTGCATATGTAAATTTACTCCATATTTCTTTCAGAATTAAAAATAATGGTAATTAATTGTGAAAAAATAACATTAACAAGATATTCTCCACCATCGTTAAGCCTTGTCTTATTTTAATATTATGTAATTTAATAAGTCATATCTAGATTAATTTTCTAAAAAAAATACTGTATAACCTTGAAATTAAAATGCACTTTCTATAATAATTTCCACTTGCTAAAACTTACGTAAAAATTTTGTTTTATATTATATAAATAAATTATTAAAGAAGCTCAACTTATATATTCGTCTCAAATTTAACTTTTCAATATAGAAAAATTAATAATTTTTTAAAAATTCCTTAATTTTTATACAAAATTAAGTAACTTATGTTTATTTAAAACAAAAAATCATTTAAAATTGTAAAACAAAGTAACTTAACATGCTAATTTAATCAATTAATTCATTTGAAAACTACAAAAATATAACATCAGGAATATTTAAAACCATTCGAAATTCACATGTCCACATAATTTTGCACATAATTTTGGATCCAACGACTTTCTCAGCAATGCTTTGCATAAAGCACGTTTCATTACTGAATCAAACAACGATTTTAATTGTTAACTGTTATTGTATCTATATATTTTTTCTTACGTGATAAGACATTCAAATATTGTATTATTATGCTTGATTTACTGCTTTTTTTCTTAAATTACCATGTTAATTTTATTGCTTAAATAAATAAAAGTTCCAAATAATAACTATATATATATTACAGAATCAAAAATAAGGATAATTACACGTCAAAGAAATATTACTAACTTTAAGTTTTTCTCCACCCTCAGTAGGAGTTACCTGAATTTAATGTTATTTAATTTGAAATTAAGTATTTTATATAATACATGAGCATGAACATGAACATGACCATGACCACACCATCACCATCAGCATCACCGTCACCATAAATATCACCATCACCATCAACCACACTAAAATACCGGTAACTAGAGATTGATGCATTTTTTCACAATCACATTTCAACTCAGAGCCGTCTTATCCATTATTGATTTGAGCCATCTTATCTACTGTGCTTAGCACTGTTTCTAGCAAAAGAAATGCGTCGGTGAATAAAATTAAAATACCGTAAAAGCAGGATCCCGTAGATGGCCACTTCACGTGTTTTATAACATTTTAGAATTGTTAGCCATCAATGCCTGGATACTGTACAAAGAGACTACTGGACTAAACATATCTCAAATGAATTTTCTTTTTGAATTAACTGAAGAAGTGCTTAGTGATTGTCACAATGAACAAAATACCTTTAACTCATTGCATTATGTACAAAATCCAAATGTACTAAGACCTTGCCAAACTGGATTATGTAAGAAAAATAGGTCTTTAATTGATTTTTGTATTTATTTATTCGTTTAAAATATTAACTTTTGTTATTAACCGCAACAATACTCTCACGTTCTTAGTTTCTACCTGAGGCAAATACTTGCGGTTTTTAATTTTGAATTATCATATATAATAGAATAATCCATTTTATTAATGATCTTCAAACAAGATCGCATCTGTTTGACAATCTTTCTTTTGTGGCTTTCTTTCATTGTTTTATAGTAGTGAAGTATTTAATTATTCTACCAAGCACCTCATGATAATCTTTCTTCCGCTTTTCCCATTATTAATGCCATCACGATAATGGATTTCTTAAATTCATTTTGTTTATTTTTCTCGAATATTCCTAAACGTATTCTAATAAATTCATTTTCAACATGATCTTCACCATTATGTAATCTACATTTGACTCATTTTTCAATCCAAATTTTATTTTCTGCAATTTCGTCTTTTACATCGTTATATTCTTATTACGCAATTTTTGTTGACTACTTCCAAGATATTTCATTTTGTTTGAAAATAATTTTAAATATACAACCCCAACGATACTAGTATATATTATTATATGTAATATTTATAATTCAAAATAACAATACTTATGAGCACTCAAATATTTTCTTATTATCTGTTTTATAGTTTCTAATGAAAATATATTGTGTCAATAAATTCATTAAGGGCTCCAAAACAATCTTTGCATTAGGGCGCCATAACCCCTAGAACCCACACTGCACCTTTGAGATTCAAACAATCATCACGCTATATTCAATAATACATTTTCTCATACATCTCAAATATGCAATTTCAAAATATCTTTTTTTTGACTATTCAATTCTTTTTCATAAATTTCATCATTCAGCGTCACACCGTTAGTCAGTTTCTGATGTGATGAACACCAAAACAAACTTTTGATTAAATATAATCATAATTTAAAACTTTAATTATCTAATTTACTTTTTCTAACTTTTCTGTATCTAAAGTTGGTGCCTAAATAAATAATACATCAATTGTAGAATAATAAAATTTTACATTATTTATACAAAAGCATTAAGAGTAATTAACATAAAAAATATAAATTAATATGATTTAAAATAAAATTTGACTGTATTAATTATCTGGTCTATTAATTAAGCTGGTTCAACCGTATTTGAATTTAAAATTCTAAAATCTAAACACATTCGTATGTCAGAAGTTCCCTTTTTAGGCACACACACAATTGGGGAATTCAATGGTTATTCACATTTCTCTATTATTTTATTTTCCTCCAAATTTTTTAACAATTTCTCCTAACTTTTCTTTATAATGCATTGGTTGTCGCCGGGATTTAATTGGTATCGGGCCACAATTCGTTTCTATTCGGTGTTTTAAAATATCTGTTTTGCCTATATCCCATTAATTACACATAAACATATCTGTAAACTTTCAATTTTTATTACCTCATCTACAGTTTTATTATCTTTCTTATTATTGCAGCCAAACTTTGCTTGCAAACTGAGGATATTATCATTACTAATCTCAACTAACTTAATATTTAATTTATTTAATAAACCTATTTCTATAATCACTTCTGGATATATTTCTTTGGCTACAAAAAATTCGCCGACTATTTTATTACATTTAAATTCTATTTATAAAGAAACTCTTCCTAAAATTCTTAAAATACTACCGTTTGCGCATGATGTTTTTTATTTCCTTCAATAATGTACCTTACATTCAATTTTTCAACAATCAATTTAGAAATAACACTTATTTTTGCACCTGTGTCAAACAGTGAATAAAAATTTAAATTATTTTATTTAATATAATTAAAAGGTCTACCATCAACATTACAATATCCTATATCACATACATTTTCTAATACATTAACATCAGTTTTAAAGTTATCATTAAATTGATTTATAGACAAATCATTTTTATCATCATTACTCAAAAATACATTTTCAAAATCATTCTGGTTATTAAAATTATTGTATAAAAATAATATATTATCAAATTCTTGATTGGGCAAAAAATCAATATAATTGTGCTAAAATTATCAAACATACAATCAGTCAAACAGTCATTACATTTAAAATTTAAGGTCCTTAAAATTTATCATTGCTTACACGTGATTTATCGCTTCTAACATATCCCTTCTACTTGGAGCTTTGGCATTTCCCGAAATCACAGAGTGATCATCATAGTCATTTGGCTCGTCGTCGTATACTGCAGCAACATGATCTCGGTCATTCTGTTCATTTTGTCGATTTTAATTATCCCGATATAGAATATTATTTCTATTGAATTGATTAGCATTTCCTCTGTATTGATTAGGGTTTCTTTCAAGTCTCCTTTCATCCTAATTCTGCTTATGAAAACACCTAAAACTTAAATGAATTGGCTTACCACAGCATGAACATCAAATATTTGGGCATTCACGACACATGTGACCAATTTCGTGACATGCATAGCATTGAATATTTGAACGTGTTTTTGAACTTCTAGTTTGAAAACTGGTTCGAATTGGTTATCTGCTGTTGAAATCTTGAGTGAAATTTCTTCGTTGAAATTGATTTCGTGGTTTTTGAAATTCGTTTTTTTCTATCAATCTGATTTTTATTCCTGAAATTTCCATCATTGTTGTATCAGTCATTTTTTAAAACTGCAGCATATAAGAGTTATTTCCGACCGCTGCCACTTGTGTCTTCGATTTATCTTCATCCATTTTCTCCAATATTCTTTTGAGATATTTATTTGGCGCTGGATCTTTCTGTTCTGATTCTCCACCATGTTTTGTTTCTTCTTTAGTTAATTTTCCTTTTAATTAATCTTTCGTAATTTCGTAACGTTTTATTTCAAGTTTTTCTTCTTCATTGTCAAGGCAATGTTTTGGGAAGAAAGATGTCAACTTTGATATTGTTAATTTGTGCTTCAAGATCTTCTGGACACCTTTTTCAATCTTATTGATATAGGTTTCGGCATCATCTTCTTTCTTTCCATAATTTAGTAAATTTTTAAGATACTTAGCTAAATCTTGATTTTCTTCAAAAGCTCATCTTAAACTTTTCAAATAATCTTCTTCGTCCGGAAGTTTGTCATATTTATTGCGACAATTTTCATCCAAATATGCTCGAACCATCACTTTTCTTTGGCTGTTTTCCAATTAAATTATTGAAAAATAGGATTCAATTTTCTTTATAAATTCATCCAGATCATCCTAATTGAATATGTCTTCGGCTGTGGAAGGATTCGCAGTAATTCTGTAAGAAGATTAAAATAGCAATATGAGTGAAGAGTTTATTAATGACAGGTAGACAATATATATATACTACATGCGTGTCTACACCACATGCCTCGTTTGTATAAATTATAAACAATGATGTAATCCTAGAACCAAGACAATCAAAGTAATCAATCAAACATGCAGGCGATCATAAACATTAATTATAAGGGTGTACATATAGGGGACAAGAAAATCAATTATCCCATTACAATTAGATCACATGGGTCACACTATAGTCAATGGGTTTAGGGCTTAATTTTTTCCAGGTCAAGATTAACAGAGTTTTAAATTCGCACTATTGTCACTAATGTTCCATCTAAACATCTTCAAATTATAATTAAATCACAAAGCAGAGATCATATTTTCTCATTGATTATTTGATCAAATAATTAAAATAATTCAGGAAATATACTATAAATTGATTACAAATTATTTGTGAAGAATAAACCATTAGAAATTCCTAAGTGATTATCATAAATTTCTTACGTATACAGATAGAATACTAAAAATTTTATTTCAGCAAAATTATCGAAAACATTTTTAAAAAAGTGAATTTTATTTTTTGATAAGTGTTAGCAATTGAATACAATCTTATTTAGATTATTAACAAAAAAAATTTTTTTGTAATATTTTAAAACCGAATTTGCATTTTAGAAAAATAGTAGATAAATATATAAAACTTTATTATTCCTTTATTAAATTTTGGATTTTCGATATTTTAACTTGGCAAGGGTTTGTTTTGATAATATTTAACATCTTTTTTGTCGATGGTGGAATCATATATATAAATAAAATTTAAATAAATAACAATGTTAGCCAGTTGTTAATTAGAATTGAATAAAAAAATTTAAAAGTTTTTATTCTAATCTATTAAATTTATAATATTGGTAAACACAATTTGAAAAATATTTTGGAAATTTGTTTAAATAAATACATTTGTTGAATACAGTTGAGTGAAAGAAAATACCAATCAGAGAAGATGAGAAAGCGAAAGACTAGTTAAATTTTTAGTTATGAGTGATCAAGACCCTTTTTCGGTAGAAATATTTCATATTTCATATTATGAATAAACATTGTGGAAATCGGCTAACAATGTACTTTTTTTAAAATTTTATTTATATTATTTTTATTATTATTATCAAGCCTTTGAACTATTTTTGGAAATTTCTTTTATTTTCATTTTGACAAATAATCAACTATTTTTTATTAGACTTAGCACAAATTTTAGACTTTGCCTTATCATGTTTTATAATAAATATGTATAAAAAAAGAGTAGAATTAAAAAAGATTTGATCATTTTTCAAAATGAAAATAAAAGAGATTTTTTAATTTGTATCTTTAAAACAATTTTAAATGCTGGATTTATGAAAACAGTAAATAGGGATTGCAAATTTATCAACTTTTGCAATTACAGGTAATTCGGTAAAATTTTCTATCAACACCGGATTCTTCATTACTTTCGTCGTGATTTGCATTAATACATTTTACTGCTTTCTTTATTACCGAAGCTCCATCTGTATTAATTGATACAATATTTGCTAAAAAATACCAAACTCTTTCAGTTTATTTTCAATGAGAAATACACATCGCTCAGCAGGCATAGATCCACAAATACTAAATAATCCAAGGTTCTAAAATTTGTTGTCACTTCTGTGGATATTAATGTTCATATATTGACAGATGTTAATAGAGGTTCATTCGTAACTAAACACTTTATTATCAAATATATTGCAATAAATGTTTTAAAATTGTGTTTGAGGATTTAGGAATGTCTGTATAGCCCTTGGCGGTTAATAATATTCGCAAATAAATCATCAGTAGCCTCGTTTTGTCGTTTCAATAAATAATTTTTGAGTTGACTTTTGAAATGGTTATGTAAACTGCTGGTTTTATTTTTTTTGAACATTGTTTATAGCCATTGTTTATAATAAATACTTATGTGAGCGGTTTCAGCAATTTTTAGTAGAGAAGAGAATAGCAAATAAAAGTGATACGAATATGAGTTACAGTGAAATTGGATGACACATGGAAGGTACATATAGATCCAGGACACGAAATAGTGCGATTCATGGAAATTATGTACTATTGAGCACCAAATTGTGCTTATCCGCATTAAGAGGTTAATAAAACATTTTGTTAAATACATTAAAAATGTAATTACTAGAAATTATAAAAAATATTTTACTTTGATTGGTCTTTCTAATTTTGCGTATCTAGCCTAAAATAAAAAAAAATTAATTAGTAATACAATTATTTAATTATATCTCATATCTACGTATACTTTAAAATTTGTATACCTGTATAACTTTATGCTAATTCATATATATATATATGTGTGTGTGTGATGCATTTTTGATAAGGTCATTGGATCCAAAGATTAATTGGCAAAATGCTATGACTACGAATGTTTTGAATGTTTTTAAATAGTTTGAGTATGTTTAATTTTGATAAATTGATGTTTCTTTATTGTTTAAAATTTTTTTAATTTTAATATTATTTGTAATGTCAAATTAAAATTTATAAAATTTTATTTTAAAATGTTTAATTAGTTTAGTATTTTATTATAATAAAGATAAAAAGTTTAATATTTATAAAAATAATTTTTTTAATTTTTAAATATTATTTTATTAAAATATTTAGTCAACCCCTTTACCGTGGGAAAATTTTTTTTTATGCAACCGTGTATTTTTTTCTTTCATAATTTTATATGTTATGTTGTCCTGGTAAAATAAAATGTTTTTTAAGTGAAAATTAGTTGTTTTTTAGAAATTGTGAGGAAAATAAGAAAAACCTGAATTTTCGTACTTTTTTAACTTGTGGTGCACGGTTAAGCCAAATATTTTTTAAGACGAGTTAACTCGTGACACACGGTAAAGTGGTTAATAAAAAATTAATTTGTTAAAATTAAATAAATAATCCATAATATTTGAGGTTGTTTTTGGTGCCTGAAGATGACAGTTAAACTGTCGAAATATACTCGTACGAAGTGTTTTATTGGCATTTTCTTTTAATATATACTTGTTTTAATGATAAACTAAAAATATAGATTTATTGTATGGTAAAAATTAAGAACTCTGCATCCTGCAAAAAAACTGTCTGAATATCATACTATTGGATTTAGAACTATATATGAGCCGTTAATTTTAAAAGAGTCGTTAATTTTATCGAAAACCGAATTAGAGCTAAATAGCTTTAAATTACAAAAATGTTTTTTCCTATTTTACATATAATATACAGAATTATGAAAAACCATGAAAAAATCATACGTATTTGTAATCACAAACAGCTCATTTTTCACAAGAAGTGACTTATGCCACTTTCAAAATTAATGGCTCATATACAGAGTGTTGATAAAAGATGGTACTATCATATGCAATTGGTGTTATGACAGAGATCCGAAATAATAATAATGATAATATAAAGATACTAATAGAATATTAGCAAATGATGTGAGTATAGATTATTTTGTGAAGTATGATCGTTGATGGATCCATTAAACAAAAACTATATTACTTGATATTACAAGATATTCCTGCCACCATAAAGTCCACAAATAAATTTGATTGAAGAAGTTTTTTCGAAATGGAAAACACTATTAAAAAGAAATATTTGTCAAACACAAGAAAAAATCCTGAAAAATGTGGGAAAATCTGTAAAATTTACATAATTTGCATCTAACATAAAAACAATTTCGGAATACATATCGTTGAAAACATACTTGTGGAGATTCTTTTATTTCTTCTTTTTCAATCTAAAAATACATAAGATAATTTTTTGATATAAATAAATTAAGTAATATAAATTTTAATTATTTTCATTTATATCACATATGTTTTATAAATTTAAAAAAAGAGATAATTTTAAATAACTAAATACGATAGATAAAATCAAAGATTTTATATTTTAATTTAAATAAAGTTTAAATAACAAATTATTAGAAGAATAAGCTTGACTCAACCAAACCAGATGAAAGAGCTTCAATTTAATACTAGGTTAACCAGGGTGTCATTTTGACCCCTCTGAGAAAACTTTTTATTATTTTAGTAGGTAATACTGAGCTCTCGATGACTCATCATTTTCTACCCATGTGTGTGCAGTGGACATTAAATAAGATCCTAAGATTTTGTGCCCAAGTGTATATGTGTGCACGGGACATCTAATAGAAACCTTGAAATTTTTTAAAAATACGTGTATTTTTCTATAAATTTTTTCAAATTTTTTTTTTAACTCCAACCCTCCCCCTAGCAAAACGTTTTATGACTCATACTTTTTCAAAAAATTTCTAAGTTCAAACCCTCCTCTAGCAAAAATTTTATGAATTTAAAAAAAAATTAATTTTCTATCCCTCGTGTATGTATGTGTTCAAGAGAAATTTAATAGCATCTTTTCCTTTGAAAATTTTAAACCGATAAATTATTATTATTATTATTATTTTTATTATTATTATTATTATTATTATTATTATTATTATTATTATTATTATTATTATTATTATTATTATTATTATTATTATTATTATTATTATTATTATTATTATTATTATTATTATTATTATTATCATCATCATCATCATCATCATCATCATTATTATTACTATCATCATCAGTACTATTTTTACTATTATTATTTTATTATAAATATTATTATTAATAAATAATTAAATAAATTTGGAAACGATTTAATTAAAAGATAACGCCAATAAAAAACTTTTCGTACGATATATTTCGACAGTATAACTGTCATCTTCAGGTACACAAAACCAACTAAAAATATTATGAATTAAAATGTTAAAACCAACTAAAAATATTATGCATTAAAATGTTAATTCATAATATTTTTAGTTGGTTTTGTGTACCTTAAGATGACAGTTATGCTGTCGAAATATATCGAACGAAAGGTTTTTATTGGCGTTATCTTTTAATTATTATTATTATTATTATTATTATTATTATTATTATTATTATTATTATTATTATTATTATTATTGTTATTATTATAATTTCTTTTTTAAAATCAACAAGAAAAACATTTACTGATTAATACATATATTAAAACCAACAATAAATGATTAATACATTTATAT